>PVIJ01000560.1:39447-164796 GCA_004024925.1 Scalopus aquaticus
TAAATTTAAGTATAATTTCAGGAGAACAGTAACTAAGTTTCTCCACCATGCCTGCATGCATTGGCCTTACTCATTAGCTCCTGGCAGCGAGATATCCTTGAAACAATGAAGTGTCCTTGCCCCTCAAGGGCTAATGTTTGAACAAAGAACAACTTATCCCTTCCCCTATTTCCCTTCCTGGCCTGATAAAATCAGCTTATATTAGTTCCTCCAGAGATTAGCATAAAGATGTTTCTTTTATCATTGGTCTTGGTTTCAGACAATAGGTATGGAGACAGCAGCCTCCACCCTAGGCCTAGGGCAAAGGTTGAAGATTATGTCCTTTACCTTGCCGGAATTTACCTCAGATAAGAGACATTCTTCTAAAGTTCCTTGATTTCCCCTCAAACTATGTAATTGATTATGTATTTGAATATCTGTAATCACCCTGTCATTGCCAGTAGTTAATTCTTCTTATGCTTTAAAAACCCTGTTCTCCAAGAATAAAGGGGAACGGCCTGATCAGACTCTCTGGTGTGTGCTGTCTCTCGCTCCCCACCTTCTTCTCCCCACTCGCTCCCCACTCCCTTCTCCCCACTGAACCCACCGCCGCTGCCGACACTTTCCCCACCACCCCCGGGTACCCAGCCGGCCTCTGACATATCTTCAAAATGAGAGCTAATAAAAAAAATTTCAGGGTTATATTCATGTTCAGCACACCAAGATACTACAGATTAGGGCCTTTTTAGGTCAGTAATGATCTCACTGTTGAACAGTGTTATAAAAAAAATCTCAGTAGGATTTTCTTGTAGATATAGCTATGCTTTAAAAAAAAATCATATGAAAGAATAACAAACAATTCTGAAAAAGAGAAAAGTTGGAGAAATCCAACTACCCAATTTTAAGACTCACTATAAAGTCTTAAGCAAGACATGATATTGGCAAAGGGATAACACATAGAGCAATGGAACAAAACAGAGTCTAGAAATAGACCCACAAAATTATTGGTATTTCATCTTTGACAAAAGTGCAAGGAAACTATTCTTTAAAAAATATGTTTAAAATGCAACCAACAAAACAGACCTAACCTAAACCTCACACTTTATATAAAGATTAACTCAAAATGGATTGCAAATCTTAACGTAAAACATAAAACTGTAAGATTTTAGAGGGGAAAATCTTTTTGACCAAGGGGTTGGCTGAAGAGTTCTTATATATATAGGAAAAGCATAATCCATAAAAACAAAATGATAGGTAAACTGAACTTTATCAAAATTAAAACCTTTTGCTCTGCCAAAGACACTATCAAGAGAATGAAAAAGTAAGTTACGGACTAAAAGAAAATATTTACAAATCACTATTATGACAAAGGACTTAAATCCTGAATATATGAAGAATTCTTTTAAAAATTTATTTACCTTTATTTTTAAGTTAATTTATTTCCTTACATCATTGTTAATTTTTGGACAGTACTTGATTTCTCCCCTGAGCTGCAATCCCACCACCCGTGACCCTGAATAAATAATAAATTCTTAAAATTTAACAATAAGAAAACAAAAATTGCAATTGAAATATAGCAAAGGCAATGATGGATGACTGAATAACGAAGATGTGGTATATACACAGTGGAATACTACTCAGATATTTTAAAAAAGATGAAGTCTTGCTACTTGTGGTACCATTGGTGGAAGTAGAGGGAATTATGCTAAGTGAAATAAGTCAGAAGGAAAAAGACAAATAGTGATTTCACCGATATGTAGAATATGAAGAAACGAAGCAAAAGAAAAGACAAAATCAAAGCCAAACAAACCCTTGAATCTGACTGCAGAACTGAAGTTACCACACAGAAAGGGCCATATAGGGCCTCCCTGGTGTCCTAAGGGTCAAACCTCAGCCCTATCACTACTGTGGCCTAAGTTCAATCCCTGGCCCAGAAGCTGACCCACATGGCGCAGCAGACCTCTCCTGTCTTGCCCGCTGCTCCCCTCAGCAGTGTATTTTAGTAAATCCACCTGCTCTTCTCCCCACTATGTATCTGGTGAATCTTCTCATCCCCTGCACCTCTGGCCTACGCCCCAGTTCTTCTATGCAAAAAAAAAATTTAAAAAAAAGAGGGACATAGGAGCAAAGAGTGAAAGGGGTTCAATAGCCTGTGGTGGTGTGGTGGAAGGTTATTGGTACTTTGGTGGTAGGCGTGGTGTGGCAACATGCATTTGAAGGGACATGAGCCTGTACTATCAAAACATATACACTATTGTAAACCAATGTTACCTTAATAGAAAAAAAAATAGACAAAGGACTTGAGTAGGCATTTCAACATAAAAGATAGTAAATAAAAATACAAAAAATGTCCAATCTCACTTTTCATTAGGAGAATGCAAATTGAAACCATGATGATATACGAGTACATACCTCTTAGAATGGCTAACATAAAAGATACTTAAAAAAAGACTTCTTTGAAATTAAGCACATTGCTCTATCAATACTCTGTTAAGAGGAGGAAAAGACAGGCTACAGACCAGGAGAAAATATTTTCAAAATACAAAAGACTAGTATATAGGATATATAAAGAGCTCTCAAAAGCAAAAACACAAACAATCCAATTAGAATACAGGCAAAAACCAAGAAGAACATTTCATGAAAATACACAGATGGGGACTTAGCACATGAAAAGATGTTAAGCCTTATTAGTCATTAGAGAAATGCAAACATTTAATCACAATGAGATATCAGAATGGCATACCTATCAGAATGGTTAAAATTTAAAAAAAATTAGTGCCAACACCATATGCTAGTTGTGATACAGAGCAACTAGATCACTTGAAGTTTGCTGTTAAGAATGTAAAATGTCACAGCCTCTCTGGATAACAGCTTGGTAGTTTCTTTGAAAAATAAGCTGGCAACTACTTACATAAACCAGCAATTATACTCTTAGGCAGTTATCTTAGAAAAATGAGGACATGTTCATTAACCTACACATGAACATGCATAGTAGCTATATTTGTAACAGTCCTGGACTGCAAATAATCCAGGTTTTCTTTAAGGGTGAATGTTTAAACAACTGTGGTACATCCAGACCATACAGTGTATTCAGCAATAAAAAGGAGTGAACTCCTTATGTTCTACATAATGTTGCTTTGCTCAATGACCAACAGCATATATGATATCCTTACACACAGTCTAGGTGTGTGGTTGGTTATCCCATTTAGGTTTATGTAAGTACATGATAACATTTGCTCAATGATGAAATGGCTTAAAGATGCATTTCTCAGAACATGTCCCTAATATTAAGCAACCCATTACTATATTGATATATATATATATATATATATATATATATATATATATATAACAATCTAGGTGAAGCTCCAGAGATTTATGATGAGTAAAAAAAAATTAGCCCCAAAGGGTTATATACTTATGATTTCATTTTATATAACCTTCTTCAAAGGACAAAATTATAGAAATGAAGAATAGATTGTGGTTGCCAGGGATTAAGGAGGGGATAGGAGGTGAATGTGGTTGACTATTAAAAGGCAACATGAGGGATTCTTGTGGTGATACTAATGTTCTGTATCAACATTAATATCCTGGTTATGAAATTAAACTATAGTTTTGTGAAAGGATACCACTGGGGAAACTGGTGAAAGAGTATAAGGGATCTCTGTAGTTTCTTACAAATGCATGTGAATCTATAATTATCTCAAAATAGAAAGGTTAATTAAAAATACCAACAATATTAAGTGTTGAAAAAGGTGTGGGGGAACTTGTGTTCTTCTACAGCAACTCTGGAAAACAGTTTGGCAATTTCTTAAAAAGTGAAATATACACTTACTATGACAAACAAAACCACTCCTGGGTTACCTTGTAGAAATGAAAACCATGCATATGACACAAAAACCTGTGCACACACAAAAACCTGTACATGAATGTTCATAGCAATTTTATTTATGACAGCCACAAACTAGAAACAAAGTGCCCATAAATAAGTGTTGGATAAATAAACCATACCATATAATGGAATACTACTCAGTAATAAAAAGTACAAAACTATTGATGCATATAATAACTTGCATTAATTTCAAAGACATAATGCTGAATTAAAGAAAAACCAACCTTCAAAAGTTACACACTGTATGAGTCCAATTAGATGATAGTCTCAAAAAGGCAGAACTATGGTGATAGGAGAGCAGATCAGTAGTTGCCAGTGCTAGATTTGAAGGGAGGAAGTGATTAAGATGGAATGACCCAAGACAGTGTGGGGCTCATGGAACTGTTGTTGTGTATCTTGATTGTAGTAGTGGCTACACAAATATAAATTTGTGCTTAAATTCATAGAACAGTATACCAAGAGGAAAAAAATATCAGTTTTACTATATGATGATTATTTGTAAAAAGAGATCATTTTTGCCCCAACTAACAGCTTGGTGCCAGAATTGGGTTTCAACTACCACCTGCTCCCTTGTTTGGCCTCTTTTGTGTTTTGTACAACCTGTATAATCATAAGTTTCAATCCTGCCAGATTGTCCCCAGAATAGTGAAGTGGAGGTGTTCAAAGACTATGTAGGGAATTGTGAATTACTGTGAGTAAAGGTTTAAAAATTTTTCTTTTGCTCTATAGATAAATTTAATCTTAGGGTAACTTCATAGCTTGATTTCTTTAGAGACTTAGTAATGCTGAAATGTCAGTTGTTACCAGTCAACATCGGTAATGAGAAAAGTGAGCCTGATTAGTATACTCTCTTTGGTCCGAGAGGACTGTGAATGAAAGAAAAATACCCAATTTGGGCTTCTCTGAGCACAACAACTTTGTAGTTGGACATATTGCTTATGGGACCCTGGAAGCAACACTTTAGGGATTTACAATAGATGTTAGTTCCTATTTGGGAAATCAGACTTTCAAAGCCCAGATGGCTCTGTGTGATCTTATTGTCTTATAGCTGAAGTGCCACTTGGAAGTCCAAAGAGTAACCCTTGGACTGCAGTGTGTGTGATTTGTGGACGAGATGCTAATATGCTGTGTTTCCTTCACTTTTCTGAGAAAAACCAAGTAAGGAGGTCTATTGTAGTTTTGTGTATGAAATGACTAGTTAAACAAACAATGGCCTTGAGTGGGCATTGCAAATACTCTTAAAATTATTCAGGGGATTAAACTGAGTCTCTAGGAACTACGCTAGAAGAATTAGGAATCTGGCAGGTAAGGAAACAAATGGAATTAACTCTTTTTTCTATTCATCTAGCACAACATAATTGTATGTTCTGGGCAAGTGGCTACAGTTTTATATACTGTCTGTGGGTGAAAAGGCTTTGTATCTTCCTTACCTTGGGGAACTTGCACAAGGCCAACATTGACACCAGCAAGTAAGTCTCCAAGAAGCCAGTCCTGGAATCGATATAAACACACCCACTCTAGGAAGGGAAAGAGTGTAAGTATGCATCTTAGGAACTTGTGTGATGAGCAGCTGTGAGAAAGAAGAACAGAGATTTGATTAGGTTCTTTAAGAAAAATCCACCTAGCCAAGAAAAGGCACAGTTCATAATTCTCCTTTCCATACAGCAGAGTTTCTTGTCAGTACCATCGACACTTTGACATATTGGACTAGAAATTTCTTTGTTGGGGAATTGTCCTGTGCATTTCAGGATGTTTAGCAGCTTCCCTGGTCTCTGTCCACTCGATGCCAATTGCACTCCCTTCCCCGGTTGTGACAACCAAAAGTGTCTCCAGATATTGTCAAATATTTCTTGGGGAACAAAATTGCCTTCAGGCTGAGAACCAGTGCCATATATATGACAAAACTAAGCCTTTAAGTCCAGCATACAAATAAGGTAAAAATGAGGCACAGTGGGGTTAGATAGGTTAAATATAGATCTGGCCTTTTTACAGGATGATTGGAAAGAATGAAACCTACTAATTTTCCAATAGAAAAACAGACATTTCTGATTTCTTTTGGTCAGGTCTGTTTTTTGAGTTGTGGTTGCAGGGGCAGTTAACACATTCACATCTTTCCCATATTCTAGAATTTTTACTAGACATTAACTTTATGTGGCTTTGACTTGTCACGTGCCAAAATTTATGGAAAATATAGAATATGGAGTCATGGGCTTGAGTTCGTCATGTAAAGAAAAGGCAGTAAAATAGATTTTATTATCCTTTAACCCAGTGGCTATCAACTAAAAGCAATTTTGCTTCTCAGGGAACATTTAGCAATGTCTGAAGATGTTTTTTATTATCATGACAGGCATCTAATAGGAAAAGGACAGGGATGCTGCCAAATGCACATGGGAGCTTTCTGAAAGAGATGATTTTCTGATTCAAATGTCAACTATACTGAGATTGAGAAAACTTACTATAACTTTAGATCACCTAAAACAGCAGAATCATCATCAATCATCAATTTATCAGTTAATCAGTTAGTAAAATAATTTGGTTTTCAATTGCTTTTCGTTATTTCCAATTTAGTATGAACTGAAGGCAAAAAGTAGGAAGATTTTTCACACATGTGTTGGCTGGGTACTTGGGATTCAACTACAGCAACCATTATAATTTTATTGTATGCAAGGCCAAAATGTGTGCTCAGAATATAAGTAATTTCACATTTGTTTGACTCTCGCAACTATAAGCATTATTATCCTTAAGTTAATTCGGGTCAAATAAGTGTGACTTTGCCAAAGTCACAGTAGTAAGTGCGGGCGGAACTGGGGCTAGAAAGTAGGTTTGCTCTCTACCCTATTTCCTCACTGTATCGATAGCTGTTAAATTCTGCCCAGGTGCCAGGAACAAGACCATTGGTTTGGAAGGAATACTACATTGCTATTTTACAAGAGTCCCTCAGTACATGGCTGGTGCACAAAGCTTTTTTCTCTAGTCACGGCCCTCTAGGAGGAAGAGTGGAGAGTGCAGTTGGCATTGGGACAACTTGTTTCTTCATCTGTTCCAGTCTCCCCTCCTCTCCATGTGCCACTTAACAGAAACCAGCCACTCTAGGGGCCCTAGGTAAAGTCATCAAAGCATTTTAGCATAGAAAAGATAAAACTGACATAGACAGATGGGATCTAAGACTAAAAATAATCAAGTACGTTTGGGGTGGGGGAGGTTTCAGAGTAATAGCAATTGAAGCTGTTGAGGAAACATTATAAGCATTGCAATGTGAATTTGGATTTCACTTAAGGTATCTGCAAGAGGGGATTATAAGAATCAATGTAAAAGCACAGAGGAGAATTTATAAGAAAGGAAGTATTTGCAATTGCCAAATAAGAGGGAGAGAAGAGATGCAGTTCAAAAAATGTTTTGTTCTCGATGAAAAATACCTCTCATATAGTGTTTTCTATTTGCTAAATGCTTTAGGGATACTATAAGTCCTCACAATCACCTTATGAGATAGTTGCTATTATCATCCCCATTTCACAGATGAGAAAACTGAGGCACAATAGGGTTAGATAGCTTAACTAAGGTCACAGTTGGGATTCAGTCAGCCAATCTGGCTTCTGATTCTTGTTTTAACCACTGTGCTGCGTTACCTTTCAGGTTAAAATTCAGAAGTGGATATTACTTTATGTTTTAAAAATAAGGACTAATAACTGCTATAAAAACCCATGGGAGGCAGAACAGGTCAGGTTTAAGTAGCCAAGGCTAGGGCAGGTGGAAGGGAGTTAGGTTCAAGTTTCTTTGGTAATATGTTTATATAGTGAGGTATAAGTCAGGAAAAAAGACTATCCTTCTGTAGAGACAAAACCAATGTAGTCCTCAAATGTCTTCTGGGACATATGTCCTATGACCCACCTGGAGCAGAGAAAATTAGAGTGGAGATGTATGACCAGGTAGAGACATCTAAGACTACAATCTGCAAAAAAGCAGGCTAAGGATTGAGAAGGCCTCAGAGAAGGGAAGATCTGGAATAGGCCGTGTAGAGGTTTTCCTCTCTTATTACCTAACACACGCCAGTCGTGAGGGATTAAGCCAGAGATGAGCAGGACTAGTGAATTCAGAGGACAGCTTAAGTAATTAGGGTTCATATCAAGGTGTAGGTCACAAAGGGTTCTTAACCTGAAGTGTATGGGCCCCCCCAAGGAATGTGGAGATAGAATTCATGGGGGTATGTGAACATGGGAAAAATTATATCTTTATTTTCACTCACCTTCTAGGTGAAATTTAGCATTTCCTGCTATTATGATAACAAATCACAGTAGTATCAGCAGAACTTTATTTTGTCACCAATAGAAATTTCAAATATTTTCCTATTATATTAAAATTGCTATATATATCTTAAAATATCATTTATTTTTAGCACTTGAAATTATCATAGTTACTAGATCTGTATTATTAAATAACATTTTGGGACTTTTCATATTTTGATAGTTATATTTCCATGTAACTGTTTTATAATGTTATATATTTGATGCATTGAAAAAATTATTCTGACCAAGATCATTCAATAGGGCAATAGCAGTCTCTTCAGCAAATGGTGTTCATAAAAATGGGATGTCCATATGGGAAAGGAATGAAATTGGACCGTTCATTTACATCATATGCAAAATGGATCAAAGATTGAAGATTAAGAGCTTAAACTCTTAGAAAAACACTTAGGGGGAATTCTTTATAATCTTGGATTTCACAATAGTTTTTAATTATTATACCAAAATGACAGGCAACAAAAGAAAAAATAAATAAATCAGATTTCATTAAAATTAAAAATATTTATATACCAAATGATACTATCAACAGAGTGAAAAGACAGCCTACACAAAGGGAAAAAGTATTTACAAATTATACATTTAATCAGGGTTCAGAATGCATAAAGAACCTCAACAACTGTACAACAAAAAGACAGTTTAATTTAAAAACAGGCAAAGAAAATAGACATTTCTCTAAAGAAAATATGCAAATGACCAATAAGCATATTAAAAGATGCTCTTCATCTTTTGTTATTGGGAAACGAATAAAAAACAACAACACAATGAGATACCCTCATACCTACCCAGAATGATGATAATCAAAGAAATGGAAAGTAACAAATTTTGGAGAGGATATGGAAAAATTAGAACCCTTTTATATTGCTAGTGTAAATGCATAATGGTGCAGCTACTGTTAGAGAGATAAACAGAATTCACATATGATCCAACAATTCCACTCCTAGGAATATACCTAAAAGAATTGGAAGCAGGAATGCAAACAGATATTCTTATGCAAATATTTATATAGCAGCATTATTCACAGAGTCAAAAGGTGGAAAGCACCCAAATGTCCATCAACTGGTGGATAAATAAAATTTGATACATGCATGCAATGGAATATCACCAGTCATAAAATGAAGTACTACTGATCCATCCTACAACACAGATGAACCTTGAAACCATTACGCTAGTGAAAGAGGCGAGATACAAAAGACAAAAAATAAATACTGCACTTAAAGGAAATCTCTAGAATAGACAATTTCACAGAAACAGAAAGCAGAAGAGATGTCACCTGGGACTGAGGAGAGAGAGAAATGGCAACTAACTGCTTACTGGGTACAGTGTTTCTGTTTGGGGTTGTGAAAAAATTTTGGGAACAGATGGTGGTAGTGGTTGTACAACCTTGAGAATGACATTCATGCTATTTTGTATACCCCACAGTGGTTAAAATGGTTAAGTTATGTACTTTTCCACATAGGAAAAATTTTAAATATTCTGAAAAGAGGTTCATAAGTTTTACCAGACTACAAAAACTTCATAACACAAAAATAGGCTAAGCAACCCTAGCCACAGATGTGCGGGGCGTCTGTGTTTTTGTTGGTGGCTATGAGTAGTGGATTTGAGGTGAGAGGGATCTCATTCCGCTGCTATTCATTACTCCACCTTGGTTGCTTTTTGGTTATGGTTGTTGGGAGACTGGTCATCGTGGATAACCCAACAATGTATTTTTTAGATGACTTCCCTAGATGTTGTGCGGGTCATCCATGGTCCTTATGCCTAAGAAGTTTATGACCAGGAAGATGTTACAAGACAAACAAACAACAACAACAACAAAAAAAAAGCTGCAGAGAGATTGCAAAGCAAAGAAGAGTTCTGGTAAGAAGAATTCAGAGGAGGAAGATAAGAGTCGTAAAATAGGGGCTTGGTGCCACTGAGCTTGGTGGCCGCGGAAGGACAGTACACACGCACCGGCACTGGACATGGTGTCTGAAGGTGGTGATGTCGATATCCAAGTTCCTAGAAGAAATGGTCTGTGTTCTATGTTGCTGTTGAAAGGTCTCCTCATTGTACACATCTCGCTTAACATCATACGTGAAAGAATTTGTCCTAAATTTAGAGTTGAAACTCTGGTTGCTCCTTCCTACATTCGTCATTTCTGGATGAGTGGAAAGAGGGCAAATTAAAACAATTAAAAAAAAAACCACCTTGATCTTTGGCACATATTTATAGAAATGAAATTTCCAATAATGATATATTTTATTTGCATAATGCATTGCAGTTTTATAAAAATTTTCTCATGTATTGTACATGTTTACAGAAAGAATGCAAGGTATATATTATTCTCATTTTCCAAATGTAGAAACCAATGACCAGAACTTTAAACAGTCTTGGTTGTTTAATAACAGAGTCAGGACCAGATGCCTTGCTAGAAACCCTAGTTTTCTTTTCATTAAATTATGTCGGTGCATTGCAGAGAATTGATTGAGTCAAAAAGCAATATTAACCAACAAATTTCACTGAAAATGCTAAAAGTGGGCATACTGTATTCTAAATCCTACTCTAAAGTAGCATCCATCATTATCCCTTTACTCTTTCCTTTTCTTCATATTTGCCAGCACCTGATTCAATATTTATCTCCTTGTCCACTGTGTGTTTCCTGCACTAAAATGTAAGTCCGAGAGGCAAGATGTTGAGTTTTCATGGCGCTATCCTCAGGGCTTAGCATAGACCTGACACTGAGTAGGCCCTTAATAGATATTTCTTGGATGTCTGTCAAGTAGAAAAAGCATTTATCCAGTAGGATATCGGGAAACTGGCGTTCTAGCTATGGCTGTTTTTCTAAGTTGTTATATGATTGGGAGTAAGTTTCTTAGAAACTGAGTTTGTTTCCTTGTCCATAAAATGATGTAGTTGGATCATATCATCTCTAAAGATCATATTAAACTTTAAAAAATCTACATCACCTACCTCTTTTCAGAAAAAAAGAAGGCATTAATGAGGATGGATATAGATTCATATCTGGGAGAAAGTACAACTATTTTCGATCATCTGTGTTTTTGAATAAGAAAGAAGGCACAGACTCTAAAGTTCTTTCACATAAATATGAAAGAGGATATCTATGTATTGTAATGCCAGAAAATACATAAGTAAATACTCAAATTACGCTGATTATGTTAGCAGTTCTGCAAACAAGTTTTGCAGGTGAGGCTGCAAATAAGTTTAATGTATCAGCAACTTTGTTTTCCTTCACAAAGATCATGTATTATCATCACTGATATTTCTAGAACACTTCCAGTATAGCAAGCATAGCAAGATATTTTTGGCTTTTTTAGGAGTTCGTTCATTTAATTCCCACAACAATTCTTGTACAGATGGTCCCTGGATCTACTCAGGATTTTTTATTAAACTTATTTACTTATTTATTTATATTTTGCATCATTGTTCATTTTTGTACAATATTTGCTTTCTCCTCTAAGGTGTAGTCCCCACAAAATTCCTACCACCAATTCACCCATGCACCATCACCATAGTCCCTTGTGCTCTTCCCTCCCCTGTTTTGATTCCTCTCCCTCCCCCTCCCCTGCAGAATGTATCCGATTTATAGTTGCCTGTTAATTTTGTTTTTTTACTTATTATTTTTTTTTCTTGATCCCTTATTTGGTTCCCCTATACTACTCCTATAAGTGAAATCATCTGATATTTTTCTTTTTCCTTCTGACTTATTTCACTGGGCACAATCCCTTCCAGCTCCCTCCAAGTTGCTGAGAATGGTTACTTGCAATTTTTTTACTTCAGTTGAAAGTGATGTTTGGCAGCAATATGCATTTGGTAAAAAATGCACTTGAGATTTTGCATTGAGACCTTTCCCTAGGCTAGCTGTTATGTGCTGTAGGACTCTCCTATGATGCTGGGCAGGGCCAACAAGCTACAGCTCCCAACCAGTCACGTGATTACAAGGATAAACAACTGCTGCTCTGCACACTGTTTTTCACTTTCAGTACTATATTCAATATATTACATGAGACATTCAATATTTGATTATAAGCTTTCATTAGATAATATTGCTTAGTTGTAGGCTGATGTAAGCATTCTGAGCATGTTTAAGATAGGCTAGGCTAAGAATTGTACACTATAACATAAGTGATATTTCCCCCTTCTTTCTTTCCTCTACCTTTTGGGATACTGACCCAGCTTTCCTTACTTTTTCAGGTAATCTTACAATAAGCTTCTAATACTAGAAAATACCTGTCCCTGGCAACCTAAAAAAGCCCAATTAACCTGCTAATTATATCGAGAGTATTAAAAAGTGTCATCCTGGGTTAGAGCCGGGATCTAGAATCCAGTGTTTTGTTTCTGAAGGTGGCATCTAGGCAGTGTTGGCAAGAAATGGGCAGCACAGGAGCTACAGGGAGGAGGAAGGCCTCCTGGGGGAGTTATGCTTTGAGTTCCACTCTGTCTAAACAGAGAAGGAAATAAGGTATTTCAGGAAGAGAATAGAATAAAATTAGAGATATATATAAAGCCAGTCATTCAATAGACACGAATTAAATCAGTGTTAAGCCACAAAAAAAAAATTAAAAAGTAGGTTGTGGTCTGTCTCTGGAGGGATTTGATTTCTGGCTTGAATTCAAATTTTTTAGCTACTTAAAGGGTTTGAACAGGAGTAATAACATGCACAGACATGCTTTGGGACGACAAATTGTGTCAGTGGTATGATCTAGAGTTGTGCTGTCCAGCACAGTAGCCACTGGCTCTTTGTGGTTATTTAAACTAAATGTAATTAAAATAAAGCCAGATGAAATCTCCAGTTCCTTAGTCATACTACCTACATTTCAAGTGCTCAGCAGCCACAAATAGCAAGGGCTACAGTACTAGACAGCACTGATAAAAATATTTCCACCATCACAGAAAGTTCTGTAGGATAGTGCTGGAGAAAGAAGAGACTGAGGCAAAAAGACAAATTGAAGGTCATTAATATTTCAGCAGTGCGGGGGAGAGGGGCAGAAACAAATTGTAACTGATGGGACCACAGTGAGGACGGCTGGGAGGGACAGTTGGAAAGTTGTTTTTAAAGGGGTCATCAAATGTCAGGCTAAAACAGCAAAGGAAAACATGTGATTTCCTTAAAATTTTTAGAAGATCTATTTATTTATGCATACAAGAACTGGGGTGTAGGCCAGCAGTGCGGGGGGTGGGGGTGAGAGGATTCACCAGAGACAGAGTGGGGAGCAGAACAGGTGGATCCAATAAAATATACTGCTGAGGGGAGCAGTGGGCAAGACAGGAGAGGTCTGCTGTGCCATGTGGGTCAACAACCTGGCCAGGGATGGAGCTCATGCTGCAGTGGCTGCAGATAGCTTGATAGCACTGAGACTTTAACCCCTCCACCACCAGGGATGTCCTACATTCCCTTATTTTTTAAAAATAGTTTTCTGGAATTTCTCCAGCTCCATTATGTCTTTTTTGATTTCATAGAAACTCTAATGATTCATTTTCACATACTAGCAGGACCCTTCCCATCAAGATACAATGACAAGAAGCTCTTACTGGCAGGTTGCAGTTGTACTGTGGTTTGGATAAGGCAAAGCATTTCATAAAAAATATATCCAGACTGTACTGATGGGCTAGTGAGTTTTTAGCTCAGATAATACAGAGGGAGTCTTTATTATTGACTCCTGAAGATATCAGTTCAATGGGGCCTCTGCACTCAATATGACTGACAAAATGCTATGCTCTACCTGTAATCTTGAAGATAAGTGTCCACATAGGAAATATTTCCATGATGCTTCCTGCCATCAGACAAAATATTTAGGTGGGTGGACCATGGTTCTGAACTACGTAAGGTTTCATTTTCTTATTCTACAAATGTGACATAATTTTGGGTATCTGAAATTACTGTTTAGCTAAGAGAAATTAGTTTAATCACTGTAGCCCCCACTTGGTGCCCACACTGGTTCCAAAACATCAACATCATTTAGGAACTTGTTAGAAATGCAAGTTCTCACTAGCCCCCCTAGCAAGAGCTAATTAATCAGAAAGTCTGAGGATGAGCCAGCAGTCTGTCTTAAGAAGCCTTCCAAGTGATACTGATACACTCGATTATGAGGAACCCTGTAAATGTAGCCACTGTTAAAATATAGGCACTTTTGTCCTATTTCCTTCAACCCTCATACTACTTCTCCCTGTCTATCCGGACATCCATTTATTCACTTATATATGTATTAAGAGTATTTTAATAACCCAAAATAAGCAATGTAAATGCAACAAGTTTTCCATTTACTCAATAGGCGTAAAATTTTGAACCTTTGTGTAATTGCAAATATATCTTGCCATTGGTACAAATCATCTTCATATGTTTTCTTTATTCAAGGGGAGGTGAACTTCACTTACAGAATTTCAAAATAGCATTTGTAATTCCATCGGAAACATCCCTTTGCCCATTACTACCTACATTTTTCATGGGAAATGTACTTGGATGATAATAAAGGCACAAATAAAGAGCTTTGGGTCACTGTGTCTACTGGCTGGGCTCAATAAAATAAGACACTGGTCAAGGAATTGACCATTGGACACTTAAGCAACTACCTTTAATGTGAAGTGGTGCGTATTACCAGTAGGATCCGTTGGATGGAAACTCATTTGGGGAGGGGGGGTGTGGGAGAAGGCTTCACAGGCGGACACTGATACATAAAGAGGATTTTATAAGAAATGCAAGGGCCCAGGGTGGCTGAGGAAAACAATGTTCAGTGAGAAGGAACTATGAATAAAGGAAGTGAAATCTGATAGTACTCAGTTACCGGGGCAGTCAGGCCTCGGGAGGCGAGAGATGGGCCAGTTGGGTAAGGTTGGGCAGACAGCAGACCAGTTCTGGGACTTCTAACAGCTCAGAAGTGCGAATTGGAAAAGATTCAGCTTGCAAAACGCACATATTGTTTCTGGTCATTGCCATTCCATTGTTTCAAAAGCAGAGACAATCACTCTGAGAGACAAGCTCCCAGGGACAGCCATCATTCATTACACAAATTTCCGCTGCTTGCCGCCAGCGACGCGCCTATCCCTGCGGGCCACGGACTCAGCTCCCACCCAGACTTCGAAGTGTAACGGGGGCTGGTCGCTCGCTCCCGGACGTCCGCGCTGGGGACCCACCTTGGCTTCGTCACTCACAATCTGCAGCCCCCAACTCCGGGCGCCTCCTGGCGGCGGCTCACCTGGTTTCCTAGCAGGCGCTGGACTCCAAAGAGGCTCCCTCCCGGCTGGCTGCGCTGCAGATGCTCACACCGGCGGTTCCCAAGCCGTTGCGACCGAACCCCCAGGGCGTTCGAGGGGGGCGGGGGACAAGAGTGAGGGCGAGGAAGGCGGGCATGGCCTGTGCGGGGTGAGGGTACCTGGACCGTGGAAGCCCCTGACCTGTGCCGCCCAGGCCGTCACTGGCCTGGAGGTTTGACTATCTAGGTCTGGAGTCCTGCATTTCACAGATAGTAATTAAATATCCTGAGGACTATGTTGGGTCAGAAGATGAATGAGAAAAACGGAGGTTAGGAGTTACCTAGGTGTCCAACCCTCGCTCTCTGTCCACACCCTTTGCTGTCCCCCACTGGAGAACACTCTTGCTCAGGTCTCTCCTGTTAAGTCTGTTTGTCTGTCTGTCTCTCTCCACCCACACCTCCTCCTTCTGTAGCTCACTCTTTGTCACTGTCTCATGTCTCTCACTTTGTCTTGTTTTCCTGCTTGGCCACTTACAGCTTTATACCTGTTTGATTACTGTATTAACATCTAACACATTATTCGCTTTACATATTTCTTTTTGTAAATTGTCTCACCCCCATAAGGGCAGGGGTCTTGATGTCTTTCATTAACTGCTGTATCATCAATGTCTGAAAAATTGTGGTAGAGGTACTAAGCTTAATAAATTTGGTACTAAGTGCTTAATAAATTTGAATGATTATTCTCCACTTAATGTAGTTGCTACAACGTACTCAGAAACTGTGTCTGTTTTTTAATTACCTTTCTATAGAAGTGCCTGACACCTAGTAAACATTCAATATATACCTTTTGTATTGAATTAACGAATTTTATTAACTGTATTAATTTAATTAACGAAAGAGTGAGAGAATGTACTGCTTAGTTTATCTTTACCCTTTCAGTCAATCTCACCTTATCCTAATTTATTGGATAAATTATGATTTTTTTAGGATTCCAACTTCCAAGTTTCCTCCCTTGTATTCATCCACTCATTCCACTCCTCATTCCTTCAAGGTTACATTTTTGCTCTCACTTCTTCCTTCAATCTCTATTTCTTTTTAGAAAACTGCTTAACCTGCAGGTTGGAACATTTTCAAGCAAGAGAATCCAGGCTAAGTCACACTGAGTCCAAAATAGAGCCTTCCACAAATCACCCAGGACTTTTTGTTTTGACTTTTTCCCCCTTGAGGAGAACTGAGTATCCTATACCACCTCCTAAATTGAGATCATAGTACTTATTCATAATCTGTTAAACAAATATTTATGGGGCATCTTTTATCATTCTAGTCACTGTGCTAGGTGCTGGGAAAAGACACACAATTTGAGCACTCCCAGGGTTTACAGCACAAAAAAGAACAATCATGGGAAGTGGTGAAAATTGTCCTCACTTGGACCTAGTTATTTCTAAGAGAAGTAATTAGGAGTATAAGACTGGGTCCAATTCTTTTGAGTAGAAGTAGGTTAGTAACAGTGGCTAAGCATAGGACTGTAATACCCTGCCCATTACATTTATTGTCTTCCTCAGCTTTACAAATGACTTTACTAGGTGGGGATGCAAGTCAGGAATTCTCTTTTGCATAAACTGGAAGTAAGGTCTAAGAAAGTTTAATTCACTTGCCTAATGAGAATCTGCCCTCTTCTTACTCTAAGAGGCAAAAACATGAAGCTTGAAATCTTCACTGAAAGCTCTTCCCAGAAGTCACAAACCTTCAGGGTAATGGTTTTAAAAATGCTTCTCTAAGGAATATTCAGTTTCTGGATCAGAACTATCTGGGTGTGTGTGTGTCTGTGTATGCGTGTGCGCGCGCGCGTCATCACATACCTATCCTATTAGACTCCCTTTGGGTTCTGGGTATCTGCATTTTTAAACTTCCAGGGTGATTCTTCTGCACAGAAAAGTTGAGAACTACTAGGAGAGTCTGAGTTACAGACTCACTGCAGGGCTAATATTTGCTTTGGGGACAGAATTCCGAAGAGTAAGCCATATGTTTTTGAGCAGATGGGAATGCAACGACTTTCTGGCAGGAACCTTTCCCTTTTTTATGAAAACATCGTTGGAAATTGGGGGTCCGCTGAGCAGGTGCTCGGCTGCCGGCGGCTACCCGCAGTTCAAAGATCTTTTGGCTCTTTTCCTGACACCCTATTTGTCCCTGTCGCTTTTTTTCTTGCAGCCAGGCATTTGCCCCGCCGACCACTGCGAGGCGCACGCGACGTGCGTTGCCCGCGTATCTTCTTCCCCAGCTGTCTTCGCTCGCGAAGATCAGTCCCAGGAGTTCCTGCCCTAGTCTCCAGCTGTTGCTTTCTTCTCGCGAGAACTGATCTTCCCGTCCTCTCCCCTCACGAACCCCCTCCCGCGGGCATGTTCCATATTGGGTAAAATCTCGACTCACGGAGAGTCCCGGGAGCTGTTCTCGCGAGACTACGTCGGGAGGCTCCTGTTCGCTGGCTCTGGAACCGCGACCACTGGAGCCTTAGTGGGCTGCAGTTGGAGTCTTGGTCCTTCCCCACAGCCCGGAGTCGGCCTGGTCGGGGAGGGTGCAGAGAGAGCGCGGTGGGCGCAGCCTTGAGCCCCGGAGCGCTCCCCAGCCCTTAGGTTGGGCTCGCCCCAGTCGCTGAGGCGCGATCAGTCGCTGCACTGACAGGGGCCGCGCGCGCGGGAGTCGGCGGGGTCACGGCACCCGCACCTGTGCCCGCAGCCAGCGCTGGGTCCTCGCCCGGCTGGGCAGGCGAAGAGGCAGGGGAGCGGGTGCGGGCGCAGGCGTAGCCCCGCAGGGCCACCTCCTTGCTCCGTGGCGGCCGCTGGAAGATGTCTCAGGAGAGGCCCACGTTCTACCGGCAAGAGCTGAACAAGACAATCTGGGAGGTGCCCGAGCGTTACCAGAACCTGTCCCCGGTGGGCTCCGGCGCCTATGGCTCCGTGTGGTGAGTGTCACCAGGCCTGGGCCGCAGTAGACTGGGTGGTCCCTCATGCCCAAGAGCCAGGCCTACCCCCTCGGCTCAGCAATACACCAAGCGGCAGGAATTTTTCTTGGGGGAGGGCATTGCTGCCCCTTCGGCCCCTGCCCTGCACTCCTGTACCCCTTGCACCCCTCAACCTGCACACCCAGGTCAGTAGTGTGCAGGACGCGCGTCCACGATGGGTGGTGGGTGGTGGTGCTGGAATTCGGCCCTGGCTCGCTCCTTGAACATTCCCTTCTTGAAGAGGGGGTGGGAGTGCTGCTTAGGGACCGGGCATGGAATGGGGGAGCCCTTTGGGGAGCTCTCTGCTGGCGTCGAGCTGAAGGATCCTCTCCAGAGCTGCGCCCACCTTGGGCGCGGGAGCCTGCCCTCTCAGCAGGCGAGTTCGGGTTGCTGCTGGGAGCAGCAGAAGGGCACACAGCCCGAATGGGAGACTGCGGTCATCTGAACCAAACTGACCACGGAGGGCGTTCTGTCCGGACTTTTTTTTTTTTTTTTTTGTGCAAACCTCCGTCGAAATCCCGCTTTGAGAAGCGTTCATTTTGAATTCGCTCTTGAATTAGTAGCAAACCATAGAGCTTAAAATACCGACTTTATCTCGGTGAGCACTGTGCCAACTTGAATGGTGTGTTTCCGACTCGGTTGAAAGCGTATTTCCTTTTCGCAGGGGTGGGGGGTTGGCAGTGCCTGCGAGAATTCTGCAGCTTGAGAAACTGGCCTCCTCACTGATTAGTCACATACCACTGCTCATTTAAGTATTGTTTGACAAAACAATTTTCTCACTTGGAGCAAGTGAGATTCAGATCCGTTGGACGCCCTCAAGATCAAAAAGTTATTAACAATGCTGGGAGGTATCGTAAATATTTTTAAATTGCGATAATTCTTGTGAATACTGTATTTTTAAAGCCCCTTAGAGAGTTTACAGGGAACTTAGACACATTTGTAGCCCGAGGTACATGATGGTTTTCGTAAGGATGTGGACTCTATAGCAAAGGATGGACGAGACACTTTTTAGTTTAAATTCACACTGTCTTAAATTGCTACCAAAAAATTTCCGGACCTGAAATATTTCTCTGACTTCTCACATTGTATACACTATATTTTAGACGTACTGTAATTTGAGACCTCCTGCTCAGAAACCAGTTCGTGCGTGTGGATTATTTGAAAAGGGGGCTATATAATTATTTTTTGTTTTGGAACAAATTCCAGTCTTTTGAACTTGTTAATCGTTAAGTATAATTCCTGTGTTTCTTAAAGTCACATCATGAATTTCCTGTTTGGTAGAATCTTCTGGGTAATTGAGATTGTGCAATAGTGTCCAGTAACAGATCATATTGCATTTTCTAGTTCAAGCTGTGTGAGTTATCTTGCTGATGGCACCATTCTTGACTTCTTTTCTACATTTTTCTAGTATGGCAGTTTACATTTGAAAGACTATGCAGCGTTTGTGTGTGTGTGTGTGTGTGTGTGTGTGTGTGTGTGTGTGTCTGTGTGAGAGAGAGAGAGAGAGAGAGAGAGAGAGAGAAAGAGAGAGAGAAGGGAGGGAGAGAGGGAGGGAGGGAGGGAGTGAAGAGAATTTTCAAAGATGTACTTGGATCATTGTCCCTTTAATAGCTCATTAGTTTACCTTAATTTTTCATTATTAAATCGAGGCATTAGCTTTTGTAGTATCAAATTTTTGTTTCCAATGGTGTTTAAACTTTATTGGAAAGAATAGCCTAACAACAGAGAGTTGATTGAGCTTAAGAAAAACTGCTTGCAAGGTTTCCCTATTGTTGATTTTTATAGTTCTGCACTGGAACAGGAGATTCAGATTTAAATGAAGTGCTACTAAAATGAACTCCACATTTCTTCTGTACTATGTAACCTGTAGAATATTGGTGGAGGAACTGAAATTACCTGACATAGTGTGAAATTATATGAAAATTGACAACAAATGTAACAGATTTTGGATTGGCAATATCAGAATTTAGATTTACAGGTAAGTGTTCTCTCATTCAGAGTAGTTAATTGTAGTTGTTCTTTATTGTGGCAGAAAACATTTTTAGGGAACCTTTAGAATCTGTTTTGGAACCTGTGTTGTTTTTCACTTTTTTATCCACTTAGGGCAGATTGTATTTTAGGGAATAACAAAATCAAATTGAATCCAAATTACTTAGAGAATTTGAACTCAGGTCTGGTGAAAGAGATTAGGTAATCAGGTTGGTGACCTGCTTTAGGTCAAATAGGAGTTGTAACTAAAGTAATGACACAGAATTTCTTGTGTGACTTGTAGAACTGGATCTGAATGAAATCTGATCCAGAAAAGAATCTCTGGAAGTGTTTTAAGGAATGCAGCATCACTGAAATATGTATCAGTGTCTAAAGTTGATTGCTCTGAAGTGCAACTTAGATTTTTTTTTACATTAAGCCTTGCATTTTAATTTACGATAAGTACATCATAGTAAAAAATGCAAGTAGCAGCTGCTGTTATTACAACTGTGAATCAAAGATCAAGGAATCAGACTAGAAATTTGAGAATTGATAGGGCTTTACAAATATGACTTTCCCATTTTAAGGGATAAAGGGAACTAAACTAAGTCTTAACAGTTTTAAGGAACTTTATGCAGTGTCTGTGAGGGGAAATGATGCAAAATTGTTTAAGAATACGTTGTTGCAAAGCATTGATTTTGCGGGTTGGGAACAGATGGGGGAAATCTTTGTGGTAAGTTTAAGGAAATATAAACAGGAACTTAAATGCCTTTCCTTGGAGTATGGTTTTTCAAGACTTTTGCTGTTTATTAGAGGAGTAGGGTGCTAGTAACCACAAAGTGGGTGAGAATTGAGAATTATCTTTAAATCAAATTCAATCATTTATTCAATAATAATTGTTTAGTACCAACTGTGGACCAGATAGTGGGTTAGGTTTCTTGAGATAGAATAAGACAATCTATTCCTCATAAAGCTTATAGCCTTATGCAAATAAGAATAATATTTTATGGATTGTTTACTATGTTCTAGGCATTGTGCTGTGCAGCCTATATTTGACCTATGTAAGTATATAAAGTATATCAGTATATAAATTCATTATATATATCAATATATATATATCTATGAAAATACATAAGGCTTTTAGAGAGAAGATGGCAGAATTTACTAAAAAATCAAGTCCAACTTCCTAAACATTTTGTGGAAAAAGATTGTGTATAAATAAATATAATACAAATAAGTTACTTTTTCTTGGCACTAATGGCCATTCACCATTTTAAGTCTTTTTTTTTAAGGATAAGCCAGGACAGAAATAAATAAAAATATGTCACTAAGTGTGCAAAGATGACTTTTTTAAAGCTTTTCCATTTTCTTACATCACTATTCATTTTTGTACAGTATTAGATTTCTCCCCTCAGGTGCGGTCCCTGTAAATCTCCCACCACCACATCACCCATAAACCATACTGTAGCCCCTTGTACTCTTCCCTCCCCTGTTTTGATCCCTTTCCCTCCCCTTCCCCTGTTGTATTGCTCAGATCTATATTTTTCCTGCAAGTTTTGTCTTTTTTTTCCTTTGACACTTTGTTCGATTTCCCTATATTCCTCCTATAATTGAAACCATCTGATGTTTTTCTTTTTCCTTCTGACTTCACTGAGCATAATCCCTTCCAACTCCATCCATGTTGCTGCAAATGGCATGAGTTTATCTTTTTGATTGCTGGGTAGTACTCCGGTGTGTGTGTCTGTGTGTGTGTCTGGGTGTGTGTGTGTGTAGCACATCTTGATCCACTCAAAGGATGACTTTCTTGACTCCTGATTAGTGAGGGACATGCCCTTTGCTTTTCTAGGGGCAGTAATGGGCCCGTGCAGATCCTTCCTCCCATTGCTTCTCTTTGTAACCGAAAGCAAGGTATTTGGTGCATGTCATCAGCGCCAACCAATAAGAAATATTTAAACACAATGGCAGATACTGTACTCTGAATTCGTCAAAGCTTTTAAGAAAGAATTCAGTCTAGTTGGCTAGAGTCACATTTATAGAATCCCATTTTTCCACTGGCTCTCATTTTAAAATAAGGGTTTCCCCAAATTTTGGATTTTTAATTCTGTCAGTTTAATTTCTTGATACCAAGGAGTATTCGTCTTTTGATTTCCCTCTCTCAGCTTCAGAAAAGATCTGGTGCTGACTTTGCCTTTCATGGGTAACAGTGGAGATGGTGCTGAGCCCCTGCGGCTTAGGATTCAAA
Source organism: Scalopus aquaticus (assembly GCA_004024925.1). NCBI lineage: Eukaryota > Metazoa > Chordata > Mammalia > Eulipotyphla > Talpidae > Scalopus > Scalopus aquaticus. Next base: position 62,012 of record PVIJ01000560.1, read on the forward strand.
GGTGGGAGCATTCCCTGAGTTAGAGCATTCTCATTCTAGTATAAACTGACATTTTTATGAGATTTTATAGTTTATAAAAGTCTTTCATTCAAAGCATTATCATTCGGTCCTGATTGGCTCCATGAAGGCAAGTGTTATTAACCCAGTTGTGTGAGTGAGGATTCGGGCTCATTCAATAAAGAAATGTTAGATTTGGTTCTGGGGGTTCAATGCTTTAGAAGTGTGTTTTCCTGTATATGTACGATGCTGAGGTTTGGTGGCACCTTTTCTTGTGTTGTTTGTCTCCCTTCCCTCCCTCCCCCTTTTGTGAAGAAAGGGGTTGCTGAGTCACTTGGCAATAGAGCAGGGACTGTAGGAATCCAATCCCACCAATGTTATTGCCTCACTAATCTGAGGGGCATGGACAACTCATTAAAGTCTTCCTCAGAATTCGTAAACCAAATATGAACTCGTTATGTAGATTTTCTCCCCCCACAAAGAGTTATTGAGCAGTACAAATAGTTTATTCCTGAATTTATGAATCTTGTTGGTTTGAAATTCTTCAATGTGGGGCCTCCCTGGTGACAGCGGTTAAGCGCTGTGCTGTGGAGCTGTCAGCAGTGGTGACGCTAGTTCGACAGTTCGACACCCGGCCAGGGAGATTCCCACATGGCACAGCAGACCTCTCCTGCCTCGCCTGCTGCTCCCCTCAGCAGTGTATTTCCGTCCATCTGCCTGTTCTATTCCCCACTCTGTCTCTGGTGAACTCTCTCGCTGCCCTACGCCTCTGACCTGTACCCCAGCTTGTATGCATAAATAAATAAATCTTTAAAAAAAAACCAAAAATTCTTCAATGTATACTTTGTGAAGTTGGGGCTACATATATATGTTTGATAAAGTATAGGGTATAAAAAGAAACTGCCTCCCCAGGCCTTTGAAAACAATTGGATTTTTGCTTTTTACTGTGAAATTTGGTAGTGATTTGTTCCAATTATTACTGTAGTGCTCAAAAAAACTCATTATTTGAAATCTAGGGATTTCATCTCACGATTATTATATACTTGGAGGTCATGCACACATTCCTTTAGGACAAAATGAATAAACAAACCTCAGTTAAACTGAAATGTAAATAAAGCTTTCATCTATTAGAGGTAGTTTGTTTTTGCACAGTCTTCCATAACTTAAGTTCATTTGTGTTATAGATTTGTAAAATCAATCTATCTTCCAGCATTTCAGCTTTTTAAGAATTTTATTCCAGGGAAAAAGACTGGCCTGAGAATTTTGTACTTTGGACAGATAGGTCCTGGGTTCTGATGTACTTGGCTCCCAGGGTAAAAGTTGGGAGAATTGAGGAGAGAGGCATAGAAGAGAGAAGAGTCTAGAATGCCCCCTAAGTTTTGACCTTGGAGAAATGGATAGATTTTATTGCCATATTTTGACCTTTGGAGTATTATAGGACACAGGATTATGGAGGCAAAAGGGAGAGGGACATGAGTTCATCATGCCAAGTTCCTTGAGGACAGGACTTTGTGTGTTGTGTTATACTGACACTTTGAGCACCTGCTTGCTATGTATGGGTTCCTCTGTAGGTATTGGAGATGAAATATGAACAAAACAGACAAAAATTTCTGCCCTTAAACTGTGTTCTGAAAGGAATGAAAATGGAAGTAAGTAATAAATAAATAAAATTTATAGTATGTCACAATGTCAGTGCAATGTGGAAAATGAAGCAAGGAAAGGAAAGGGAGGGAATACTGGTATGGCTGTACAGCACTTTTTAGTAGCGTGGGAAGAGTAGACCTCGGTGATAAAGTGGGAAGTGAGAAGACTGAGGGGAGTAATGTAGAACACTGGTTGGATATGGGTGGGGAGAGAAGATTCCATGCTGAGATCAGCTAGTGCAAAGGCCCTGAAGCAAAGACCTGGCTCTCCAGTAATGACTAGGAGACTATTAAGGCTAGATCTGAATGAATCAGAAGTCAAATAGTAGTTAAGAGAAGAGGGTGGAGGTGCTGCAGATATGCAGGGGTTATGTAGGACCTTAATTTGCCTTTATAGAAACTGTGCCTTTTACTGGGGTGGAGGAGGGGAAGCCATAGAGGCTTATAACCACAGGAGAGACGTGATCATGATCCAGTTTATGTTTTAGCAGATCACTCTGCTCTGCAGTAGTGTTTTTGTTTTTTGTTTTCATTTCTTTCTCATACCAATTTGAGGTGTTAATTGTAATTTAGTGTAGAATGGGGGAGTCAGATGAATTGGTACAGAACCCTAACCCACGCTCACAGCTCGTATTCCAGGAGGGTCAGAGTACTAGTACCAGGACTTTTTGGTGGGTCTTAAAAATCCAGGTTACTCTAGTCTAGCTCTTTAAATAACATGGACTTACTTCACTTTTTCAGGTTTCTGTTGCCAAAAGGAAGGGAGCAAAGAGATTAGCTCTAGACTTCTGTTGACAAAAGAAGATTAGGCTGCTGGCAGGTTTAATGTTTTCTAACTTCTTTGGACTTCTAGGTTTTTTCTTACTATTAGATCATATTTTAAGTCACTTTTGTCTTTCTTCAACATATAAAACCACATTTATTTTTCTGTTTTATTTGGCCCTGTATCTGCTTTACATTCCTCCACCTTTCCCTAGTACAATAATTTTAGTGGAGATTGGATTATTGTTACTACTAATGTTTTGGATCTGAGGCCCCAAGGACTTCTCTGTTAACATGAGTCAATCTTAAAGATTGAAAGGTTCTATACATGTGACTATAAAAGTCCACAGGATTTACTGTTTTCCCTACTTTTCCAGATACAACTTCTCTCTTCTTTCATGAATGCTATCCCATTTTTACTGCTCCACCATCTAGTTGCAGAAAATAAGTGTTCCTAAACACAGATTCCCATGGCAACATAACAAAAAGGTAATAGAACAAATGTTTATTTTGTCTAGACCTGCTGTCTGAGTAACTTGAGACCCTGAACATGTTGACTCCTGTTAACTTTGAATGACATTAAGATTTCCTCAAAACCTTCTCCTCTTAGACCTAGGCAGTATTGACACTGTGCCTTTTTCACTAAAGAAGATATGAGTGTGTGCCTCACTATCAGGCTGCCCACAAGTGTGCACTGACCTCTTCCCCTAGCTTACAGTCCAGTGTATGGGCATCACAAAACACGTGACCATGCCCCTCCCCGCCAAAGTATACTATTTATCCTTTGTTTTCTTGAATTCATTAATTCAGTATTGCCAGAGCTAAGCACCGTACTAGGCATTATATTTATAAAGATTAAAAACAAACAAACAAAAAAAAACAGAAAAAGCAAGGAGATCCCTGCTTTTGAAAATATTAGTCTAGAAGGGACATGTTTATGTTGTTTCCTCAGAGAATGCTTGGAAGTCCTGTAGCTTTTCTTTTCGCATTCTTTCAGCCTAAATGCCATCTCAAATCTACCTTTCTATTTCTGATGCTTACCTCAAAGTCTTCTTTTAGAGTCTTCTGTGTCTCTGTTGAAATTTAGGGATATACTGATCACTTTTTACATCTAGGGCAACTTCAGGCAAAGCTATGTGTTGGAAATCTATGTCAGGAGATGCGTTTCCATCTGATGATTCAGATCCAAAAAAGTGATGACATCAGTATGTGCCCACAGAGATCAGAACTTCTTCTTTTGATCTGTGAAGGGCTCAGGGAGGCTGTTTTAGAGGAAGAAAGGGACTGTGAGAGTAAGAGTCCTCTCAACCATTAACCCATTCCTATACTTCACTTAGGGTGATGCCTTCTCACCTACGGATCTTGTGCTTCTGAAGATCATGCCCTTGGTCTGTCTTGTGACAGCTTGAAGTGTTTGGGTTGTACAAGTGTATATTAAACTCTTTTTTTTTGTATTTTCTCATCCCTGTAGTAGGTATAACTTTATTTCCAGAAATAAATGCTTTAGGGCTTCCCTGGTGGTGCAGCCGGTTAAGCACAGCACTGTGAAGCACAGAGCCACTAAAGCACGAGTTCGATAGAGTTCGATCCCCGGCCAGGGAGCTTCCAACATGGCACAGCAGACCTCTCCTGTCTCACCTGCTGCTCCCCTCAGCAGTGTACTTCAGTCGATCTGCCTGTTCTACTCCCCACTCTGTCTCTGGTGAATCCTTTCACACTCCACACCTCTGACCTATCCCAGCTTGTGTGCATAAATAAATAAATCTCTCTAAAAAAAAAAAGAAGATAAATGCTGTATTCTTAATATCCTCATAGCTATTTTTTTTTCACCTGTCAAGTCCTTCATTCATGTAAGACTAAGTTAGCCTGCACCTTCTTGAATTTTCAATTTTTAAATAGTTTCTATTTGTATTTCTTCTCCAGGCTGCTGAATACTGGTGAAAGTCTTACATTCCTCATTTGGTATACTAATGTATGTCTCCTTAATGATACTAATGTTAAATTGAAGTGAAATATTGTTGTGTTGGTACCTTATATTGAAATGCTTTTAATGATTTCCTGATTTGGCATTGTGAGTTTGAATCATTAACTCATTCCCGGTTTAGTGTACTAAGTTTGAATCATTATCTCATTTCCTGGTTTATGTTTTGAATGCTCTGTATTGAAGTTAGCAATGTCAACAAATTAAACGACAGTGATGCTAAAGTGAGTAAAGGGGGGAAATAGTGAATTAAGAAAACAGGCAATATTATGAGTGCCAACTATATGTTTTCAGATACAGTATAACCTAGGGTTGTTCAAACTACTGACATCTTGGATGGATTTATTTGTTGTTGTTATGGGGGGCTGTCTTGGGTTTGTAGGATATTTAGCAGCATCCTTTTAGCCTCCATTAGATACCAGTAGTAAACCCCAATTGTGACAATGAAAAATGTCTGTCAGCTTGCCACAAATGCAAAACAGGGCAAAATGACCCTTGGTTAAGGACTACTTATATAACCCTATATATTTGGATTTATTGGCCCAAAGTAAAAACTAGATAGGATACCTTGAGCTGTCTGCTTACTTACAAGAAGATAGAAACACTGTACTTTCTGTGCCTATCCCTTTTGAATTCATTATCTGTTACATTCTCAACAGTGGCTTTGTTCGTATACTCTTATGTCGAATTTGTACTTCTTAACCTAATCTTAAGAATGATTCACCCTTTGGCTTTCAAGAGTATTGAATTGAAATGTAATATTTCATGCTTTCCCTTGATTATTTTTCTATATACTTCTTGAGGATGATCTCAGAGATGTAGCAACCCTAGAAATGGATTCATATTACATACTTTTGTGGTTCAGCCTTAGATATATGGAGCTGATATATTTTTTTAAAGATTTATTTATCTATGCAAACAAGAGCTAGGGTATAGGCCAGAGGTGTGGGGGTGTGTGTGAGAGGATTCACCAGAGACAGAGTGGGGAGCAGAACAGGCAGATCCACTGAAATACACTGCTAAGTAGAACAGTGGTAAAGACAGGAGAGGTCTGCTGTGCCATGTGGGTTGGCTCCCTGGCCGGGGATTGAACTCATGCTACAATGGCTGCTGATAGCTTCACAGTGCTGAGACTTAATCCCTTGTGTCACCAGGGGGGCCTGCTGTGGAACTGATATTTGAAGGAAGCTTATCATTGGCACTGATGATTGACAATGGTCATGAAAATGATAATCAGGAAATGAGTCAATTACCTGAAAATTTCTCTAACTCTTAAGTTTTAAGGTACTATATCTAATTTTGAAAGATTGAGATGTGTACATATATGTGTTTTAGACCTACTGCAGTGAAGAATATCAATGTTAAGTGTCCACCAGTACAAAAGAAATAGTCATAAAAGAATATTTTTTTTTAAAGTTATTTGATAGGTGTAGAGATGTTGGGACATTATATCATGTACCAGTTAGAATGCTTTTATGGAGAAGGAAGGATTTGAAGATATTTGGAGGAGGGATAGAGAGGACATTTGGAAGGTGGAAAGTGATTATATTTAGGTAACAAGAGAAAACACGAGAATAGATATGATATGGACTGGCCTGACATGAGGAGTAACCTAGGTAAAACAAACTGAGGTTCTCATTCTGTTTGTGCTTCAGAATCACTTGTGGAGCTTTTAAACATACAGCTGCTTGTGTTCTATCCCAGGAAATTAAGAATTAGGCAGCTTGCATTTTTCTGGGCAGTAGAGAACTGCTACAACTTCTTGAATTATAAAGTACCAGTAAGTGTTTTAAAATTGATCTGACTGGTTGTGCCTACATAATGCATCAGAGAAAGCAAATGTGTCTATTTGTGCAAGTCTTTTAGTAATTTGTTTGTGGGTGTGTCTGTTCATTCTGACTCCCCAGTGAGATTTCTTAGTTTGTTGAGATTAGGAACTGTCTGCTTTGATATCTCTTTAATAATTTTGCATTATGTGTCAGGCACTAAAATCTGAGGTTAGAAGATAAACTATAGCTTCTGCTCTCCCTCTCAGTCTAAATTGGAAAACAGATAAAGGAATAATTTTTTTTTGGTTCATGTCTAAAGTATTGACTACATTATATTGCTAATTATAGTAGTTCTTCGGTCCTATTTAATAATCAATGAATCAATGTGCATTTTAACTTGTAGAACCTATATTTCAGTTATCCATAGCATGACAACAAATGATCAAGGATTTAGACCCTAAATTATATTTTAATAATCTGCCCCATTTTACTATTTTAGAGATAGACTCAACCTTAAATTTGAGAATAAGAAATCTAGAAATATATGAGAATTTGCTGTGTGATAAACCCCATCCTGGAAGCTAATCATGAAACTTTTATAAATTTTATAATCATGCTTTTATAATAATAGCATGTTCATTTCAACTTGGAACATTGAAAACCACCTGCATTTTTTTTTTTTTTTTAGATTTATATTTTATTTATACATACAAGCTGGGGTACAGGCCAGAGGCGTGGGGCGGCAAGAGGGTTCACCAGAGACAGAGCGGGTAGCAGAACAGGCAGATCAGAAACACACTGCTGAGGGGAGCAGCGGGCGAGGCAGGAGAGGTCTGCCGCGCCATGTGGGATTCTCCCCGGCCGGGCGTCGAACTCGCGTCACCGCTGCCAGCAACTCCACAGCGCAGCGCTTAACCGCTGCGCCACCGGAGAGGCCCACCACCTGCTTTTTATAGTTCATAAAGTACTTTCACATAATTATCTTATTTGAGCTTTAGAACAACATTATGAGATAAGCAGGGCTGTTGACACTACTATTTTATTAATTTGGAAAGAGGTGCAAAGAAACTTTGGCCAAGATCACCTGCTAGAAGGTGCCAGAACCAAAGCTAGAACTGAAAACTTTTGACCACCAGTTTACTTTTCTCTATATCAGAGTGCATTTGTTTATGTTTAATAGAATTTGTTAAGATCAGATCGTCAAAACAGTACAAAGACTGTTTGCTAGGATGCAAAAGTAGCTTTGTTAAATGAAATTTCGGAATTGTTTTCTAGAGCAGTAGAGATTTTTATCTAGTATTCATGAGATATATTGAAAATTACAGTATTTCAATGGGAAAAAATCACATTGCTAAGTATAATGGTTTAAAAGTATGGCCATAAATTATTTGATACTTCTCCCTTAGTGGGCTTAATTCTCTTTCCTTTGAACAAAGGTTGTACTTGGTAACTCACTTCTCCAGTGTATGGAATGTGGTGGAGATGATAGAGTGTGATTTCTGAGAGTAGGTTACAAGACATTGTGGTTCCTGTCCTGCTCTTTTTCTGAGATCACTTGCTCTAGAGCAGTTTCTCAACCTTGGTAGTACAGACAGACATTCTGAACCAGGTAAAAGACTGTCTTATACATGGTAGGATGTTTAGTAGTATCCCTGGTTGCCACCCTGTAGCATAGGCCCTCGTATACACCTTATTTGACAGCCAGTAATGTCTCCGACATTGTCAAATGTCCCGTGGGGGGTAAAAATTACCTTCTATTGAGAATCACTGTTTTAGGGAAAGTCAGCTGCTATATTGAGGAGAAACTGAAGAAGCCCAGCAGAGAAGATCATATGCAAACAGCTGAGGTCTGCCAATAGCCTTATGATTGAGCCATCTGGAAGTGGATCCTTCAGCCTTACACAAGCCTTCAGATGACTGTCGCCAACGTCTTGACTGCAACTTCAATCTCATGATTATGAGCCAGAACCACCCAGCTAAGCTGCCCCCAGATTTCTGCCCACACAAGCTGTGAGATGATCTTATTTAAGTCTCCAAATTTGGGAGTGATTTATTTTCTAGCAATAGATAACTAACCTACTTAAGTGTTACCATAAAATATACATATACTCTGTAAAAGAGAGTCTCAGATTGAGGAAAATCTAAAAGTTGTGAAGACATATTAATGCCTATTACATAGCTCTGTAGTTATGTTCATAGTACATATCTGTAAATTGCTTTTCTAGAAATGAAGTTTAGAAACATTATTACTGTAAAAGTCTCTTAATTGTAGCAGCAAGGCAAAGTTGATTGGTGAAAATAGTAAATACTAAATACAATGTAATATTTGCTTGCAATGCACAATATAATGTATATTTGCAATGTACAGTGTAATGTACATTGTTGCAACAAATAGCCTTATTTAATTTTAAAATTTGCCTGAAAGAAGTTATTTAGTGATAAATTCAAAAACATTTGTAACTGAAAAAACTCACACACAAATGTCAAGAAGATATACCCATGATGACACAATTCTAATGAAATTTTGAAAAATATTCCCTTTAAAAGCAATAAAATAATCCATGTACAATAATTTTGCAGTCAATATGGGATAACCATTGCTTTTGATGCAAATGTATCATGTCACATTTGCAATCAAAGAACTACGGTAACTGCCATCACTGGAGCCTTTAAAGCTTCAGTGAAGATATATCTCGAATCATTCTATTTTTAAATGGAACTTGCAGCAAATGAAGATTTATTGTATTTCATATTTTAATCACAAATAGTTTTGGATTTTTAGAGTGCATGTCTGCGTGAATTTCCACACTGCTTGAATATTATTTACATCAGCCTAGTGAAAATTGAAGCATTTGTATGTGGGAAACATTTTCCTCCAGTACATTAGAAGTTTTGTAGCAGGAATTGGCCAGATCAGGAATGACAAGTGTCACAGCCTCATGGCAAAACATCGTTAATAAATCTTGTCACAAATTTGTTTTCTTACCTGAATGAGATTTTCATGGAACTACTTAATATACATGAAAGTTCTTAAACTGTAAGTTCTATATGCAAGGCAAGTGATCAGTAAAATGACTCTTTTTTGTTCTGGAGTAATCTGGTAAAGTTTTTCACATGTCATTTATGGTTCAAACTAAGAAGAATTTTCAGAAACTGTAAAGCTGAGGATTGGTCACACTGCATGTACTTGGTGATGGTTGTTTTAATAACATCTGATGTTCTTCCCATCAGTGTGAGAGTCTAATACAGCAGGGGAGGAGGGAGAGGGGTCAGAACAGGGGAGGAAAGAGCACAAGGATCTATGGTGACAGTTCACAGGTGATGTGGTGGTGGTGTTTTATGTGGATTACCTGAGGGGGGAAGTCAAATATCGTACAAAAATGAGCAATGTAATAAATAAATAAATAAATAAATAAATAAATAAATAAATAATCTATTTAAAATACTATCTAGTGTAAGTAGTCTCATTGTTTTGTGATTTTTAAAAAAAATATATAGTTATATACACATTAGAACAAGGTATTTGAGAGTTAATGAAAATATTAAAAGAAAGTTAACAATGTTTTAAGTGTTCTGGGTTTTAAAAGTCAATTGCTACCCTGAGGAATATTTTTTTTTGAGGATCCTAAATCAAAGCTTGAGTTCTAGTTGCATAAAGTTGCCTTTATTTTCATAGTACTATTTCCAAAATAGCGGGGCTGCGCGTATGCATCAAAACTACAGTGCTACTTTCACATTTGTTTGAATTTAGAAGGAAAAAGAGTAGTTTTCTATAGTAGAGTGAAAAATGTGCTGAAAATAATTCCAGTATGGTATTTAATTTAAATTTGTGTTAAGTTCCAAGTTCGTAGCCTGAAACTTCATTATTCAATTAACTTGAATTCAGTTGGGTAAAAAAGCTGCATGATCTGAAGAAGAGATGAGATACTTTTGCAGATTACTTCTTTCTGTTTAGATATTTTAATGAACTTGATTATTAATGAGAATGTGTTAGTTTAACTTCAGGTTCTAAAATATTTCCATTTAATTTCCAAAAATGAATAAAATTGTGTTTTCTTCTCAATCATTATTGAGGGTTCATTTTTTTTCCCCATATTAACTCTATTCAGGGATTGAAAAGTTACCTATGAACTTTGAAAGAAGTTGTAAATTCACTTCTATTTCCCATGAATTACTCAGAATTATGCTAATGGGTTGCTCATTCTGGATTCTGTTGGGGAAAACCCAAGTAGTTTCTTGAGGAAAATTTTCATTTGTATTCTTATGCTGTGGACATTGATGCTTGCCCTAGTTAGGCAGCACCTCACCTTTCTTAAAAGCTCTCTCTCTTCCTCTGCCAACCCAGCTGACTATTGACCTGCCTCAGCAACACAGAAAATCAGCAAGCAAGTTGCTAGTCATGGAACATAGAGCTTTCAAAAGCTTGGTTAATGGAAATCAGCTTTGGAGAATTGTCAGAGGAATATGGAACTTACTGTCTATTTTTCTAAACACTTAGGATTTCTTCTCGTATTAAGCCTGTCAGAATGCAGCACGCTATGCTGTTTTGTACTCTCTTCCCTCTGTAATGGACTGTATTTTAGTTTATGACAGCATTGTCCAATGATAGATGTGCTAAGAGAAGATCCATCTGAAACTGACTATTATATTTGTGTAAGGCTGTTAATTAGGACATTTTTACCATATTATACAGTGTCTCCTTTATAAACATATACAGGAAGAACTTTTTTCTGCTTTTATTACAGAACTAATTATGCCTCTCTTCAGTTCTTCTGAGTATCTGGTTTATTTTTATTATATGGCTCAGTGTCTCATGTCCTAACTGGTTGCATTCTCTTTGTGATGGCTTTAAGGGGCTCAGAGCCAAATTTGAGGCCCACCTCTAATGGGTATTTAGAAAGGACCTCATGATATATATTTGTATGCTGTGCTCACCCATATAGAATTATTTTTCTTATTTATTTTCTCTTTGATCACTTCCTGTTTTGCCAAGTTGTGTATAAACAAAGTGAATAAATGCACTTTGGTATAAAGCAGGCAATATGTAAATAAATATAAAAGGTTAAACAAAATTATTTTAGGATATATTAAGAATCCAGTAAGCCAAATTTTTGGTGGGGGAGGCAAATATGAATGTGTAACAAGACATCCAACTTTATTAAGTGAATATTATCTTGTCCTAGGCACTTATTCACAGCAATGGATGAATAATGATGCCATTCTAATATAATTGCTTTTAATGAATTTTATATATTTTTTTCCTAAGCTTTTTATATCAATGATTTTATGAAATGTGATTTCATTTTATAGCTTTGGAAGTCTTCTTGCAACTTTACAAATGGATAGGGGGTTAGGATTTATTAAGCAGTGTATCCTGGATTTTAGTTTGGCGAACCTAATCATCATAAAGATAATTCTATGTTATGATGTTCATGGAAACAAGGTTTTATTTGTAGTTATAGCTTTAAGTATGTGATTAAGAGGAATCTTCTCAACTGGTAATACTAGTAAGTGAATCATTATAGTAAAGTCAGAGCCAGTAGCTGGCTCTTTGGTTGCTTTTGTTCCTGGCAGCTTGGCATGCTAGAAAAAGAATGAACATTGAAATTAGACAGATGTAGGTTTGAATTCACTGCATACTTGTTATATGACCTTGGATGATGAGTTATTTCCAATCTTCAGTGTCTTATTTGGGAAAGTAAATATAACTGTTCACAAAGTTATTGTAAATATTAAACAGTTCTCAGATAATATGTATACCCAATAATCAGGTACTCAATAAGTTTGAATTTCTTCTCCTTTAAGTAGTCAATTGATTTTATCAGGTGATTCATATGTTTTTTTTTAAACTATTAGGAATTTATGCTTTTGTTAATTAAACTGTTCATTATAAGATTGAAACATACGATTTCTCCTTCCCAAAACAGGTGACTAGGTCAGAACAGTTAGATGCTTAAAGAGGGGCCAGGATGGCTAGTGTATATTACTTTCTTCAGTAGCTTTTACTGTAAGGATTTACTAATAAACAGAGAGCAGTTTCTCTGAACAATTCCTGCTTTTTTGTCTTTGTAGGTAAACATATGTTCTTCAAAGTGGAAGTATATGTCTTTTGAAGTAAAAATTACTAGTCTGGGAATAGCAGTGTGAAATAGGATGTTCATTGTAGTAGTATTTATATTATTTGTGTACATGAATGAATGGAATAGCTATAAGGCTCATCAGTAAGAGAAATACTGAGTAGATCGTCGTACAGATATTTAATGAAGTTATGTAAATGATTGTATAGTAAAATGGAAGATGCTTATGACTTAGGGTAGAAGATACAAGTTTACTTATATTCTATGAGTATAACCTTGTAAGTATCATTTAAAGGAAATTATAATTGTTAATAGTAGTTTTATTAAGGTAAGAAAGTAGGGCCTCCCTGGTAGCCTAGGAGTTAAGTCTCAGCACTATCAGTTCTCTATGGCCTGAATTTGATCCCCTGACAGGGGGCTAGCCCACATAAGGTGCAGCAGACCTCTCCTGTCTCACCTGCTGCTCCCCTCAGCAGTGGATTTCAGTAGATCCACCTGTTCTGCTCCCCTCTCTGTCTCTGGTGAATCCTTTCACCCCCCCCCACACCTCTGCTACACCCCAGTTCTTCTACATATAAATAAATAAATAAAATAAATCTTTAAAAAATAAAGTAAGAAAGTGCTTTTTTAGAGGGTGATAGCACAAGGGACTTACAATTTTACTCAATGACCTTATTTAAAAATACAAGCTCTTTTTTAAAAAAAAGAAATCAGGATAGAAAAATACCAATAGCAAAAATGTTACAAGTCTGCATTGTATTAGATATTTTTCGGTGTGTATGTATATATACTTTATGTAGGTATATATATATGAGTAGAACTTTTTTTACATATAGAATCATTAGTCTGAATTTGTTCACTTCCCCACTGTTACTATAACAGGCACATATTAGTATATGCAGATTCTTGTTAATGTCTTCAATATGTGACACACTCAGAATGTACCTTTACTTAAACTCTCCCCAGTTGGACATTATTTTCTGGTTTTGTTCTTGTGAGTCAGCAGCAGATGTTTACTTGTTTCAAACTTTACTTTTTTTTTTTTTTGCATACAAGCTGGGGTGCAGGCCAGAGGTGTGGGGCCGTGAGAGGGTTCACCAGAGACAGGGTGGGGAGCAGAACAGGCAGATGGATGGAAATACACTGCTGAGGGGAGCAGCAGGTGAAGTAGGAGGGGTCTGCTGCGCCATGTGGGAATCTCCCTGGCCGGGCATCAAACTTGGGCTGCAGCCGCTGACAGCTCCACAGCACTGTGCTTAACCGTTGTGCCACCAGGGAGCCCCTCAAACTTTACTTTTTGAACTCTACTTAATAAAACTTATATGTATATAATTTTAAAACTCAATTTATGTATTTTGAACTGAGATTTTTGGAAAATAGTCAATGGTCTGCATGTAGTCACCCTTTATTATTATTATTAAAGCATTCTTCGCTTTCATATATGCTTCATCATCCCAGTGAATTAAGTTCTGTGACACCAGGTACTATTTAATGATTCTTTTGTTACCATCAAAGAATCTCCTGAAGAAACTAGCTCCTTCATTCCTAAATGCTTAGGAAGGGATATTTTTATATTTGTGAGCTCACACATCATTGGTTTTTTTAATGTTTTAGATTCACAGCAAAGAAGTAGAACTTTAGGGATTGAAAGTTCCCCCTGAATATACGTAGAATGAAAGTTCTTATGAAATACTTTTCCTTAGCACCATCCTGTGTTCAATATAAGATAACAGGAAAATCTTTTCCTTTCTGATATGCAATTACTTACAGAAGGAAGCATTTTAGAACAGAAGCAGAGTCCACATAATTAAAAAATATTTAAATGGACTGAACTATTAGCAAAGGTGAACTTGCTTTTCCAATATGTCATGGTGGATAATCATTCATGCTTGAAAACCACCTCTTGAATTTGAGTCCCAATTCTGACATTTTCTGTCAATTCCCTGGTCACATTATTTAACCTCTTTGTGCCTCAATTCTCTCATCTATAAAATGGAACTAATAATAACAGTTTCTTTTCATACAATTGTGATAATTAAAGATGTTTTCTCACATAAAGATATAAATATACTCTCAATAAATGTCAGTTTTTACTATTAATATCAGTGTATTGCTCTGTGCTATTGAATTTATAAATATTGGTGTCCAAGTGGTAGTTGAAGTTTTTCTTTCATATTTTGGATAATTACATTATAAAATACTCCTTTGTATTTTTGTTTAGCATGTACTAAGAGTGTGCCAGCATTATGCTAGGTCCTGTGTAAAACAATGGTAATAAAATGGAAGATACTTTTTAGCCCCTCAAGGTGCTTATGATCAGTGGAAAAGGCAAATGTTATTAATGTTTAATGTTTGAGCTTTATCATGGGCCAGGTCCTTTGCTAAACCCATTACAGAAATGATTACATTTAATCTTCATAAACATCCCGCAGATTAGATATCAACCTTACCTTCCTTTTTTAATATGAGGCAATGAGAATTTAATTAACTTCCTCAAGACTATACAACTATTATGTGACAGAACTTGGAATTAAAACCCAAATAGTCTAATACCAAAACCTTGACTTTCATTTAACCACTCTGCTGGTTGGTAAATAAATATGGTAATAAAGTATGTATTAGGATCTGTAGAATATTAATTAATTTTGGTCTGCCTTTTACAGAATAATATACAGGAACAATAGATGTCATAGTCAAATGCAAATAAAAATGTATTTTATTAATGGTAAAGCTGGCAGAGAATGGTGTGAACAGGCAACTATAGTAGGCTGCTTATTTCTTACCCCACTGTCACTGTCACCGTCAAATAATCTAGAAACCCAGAGACATTCCTTGCTTCTGGAGACCCAGACAGGTTTACCAGTGGAAGAGAGGAGAAAGTGCAGAGCCTGAAGGTGGGCAGGCAAACTCTGAGTTGGAGAGTTGAGGATAGTCACACTGGAGAGGTAGCCATTTTCAGTCTCACCAGAGCATGTGATAAATTTACTTGATACTTTCAAGAGTGAAGAACTTACTATGTTACAGGATTATAGGAATGATGGGAATGGGAGAAGAGAGAACCTGCTTCCCTTTATGTGGGATAAGGAAGTGAACAATGAGGATGATGTGAAAGGAAATAGCTGCTTGAGACCTCTTAGATACATCTCTGAGGGGACCACTATTTAATCCAGTGCTTGAAAGATAGAATTCATTTGTACAGGGGAAATGGAGAAGAGCATGTCAGAAATGAGGAACAGGCTATCTAAAGAGTTTAAGGAACCTAAAAGAACCAGCATATGCAGAACTTGGAAACATGAGGTGAAGGAAGGAGTAGCACAAAAGCAGGATGTTAGCAGGTAACCCCTGAAATAAAAAGGGGGGGCCCCAGTTTGTAGTCCTCACCTGATGGCTTAAGTACTTGGGACAAGTCCCAAAAGCAGACACACAGCTTGTTTTTTTTTTTTTAATCCCCACAAAAAAGTATTTTATTGTATTTATAATTATTTATTTTCGTACATTGTTATTCATTTTTGTTCATTGTTTGATTTCTCCCCTAGGGTGTAGTGCTTGTGACCTATCACCATAGTCCCCATGTTCTTCCCGCCCCTGTTTTGATCCCTTTCCCTCCCCTACCTGCTGTATGCCTCAGATCTATGGCCAGCTTGCAAGTTTTGTGCTTTCCCTGATCCTTTGTTTGGTTCCACACAGGAACAAATTTTAAAGAAATTATGAAAGGTTTATTTATTTAAAGGGGCAGGAGGAGAGAAATTGGCCAGCATGTGGCTAGATGCTGTCTATTCTTCTAACAGTATCAGTAATAAGTTGGAGCTAAAAAAGAAAAAGAGTGAGGCCCACCTGCCCTCAGTGTTTTAAGGTCCACCTGGCTGTTAAGCTCTGCCTCTAGTTCCCAGCAGCAGCCCCCTTCAGGAAGTCAGGTTCGTGCCAGGCTGGGAGTTGTACCCCCTTGGTACCTGAGATCTACTTGGTGTGGAGATGGCGGGTATAGTCAGTTCAGTGATAAATGTGCTGTTCATTATTCACTGGCTTGAAGTTTGCTATACCTCTGACAGCTTCCCCCCTTTCTTTTTGTCACCATTTCTATTTGTGTGGGTGCTAGGGTGCCGCAGTCGTCTCCCAGGTTACATTATATTCAAAGGATATAGCAATTAGTCAGGAAACATTGTCCATAGATAACCAGTGTGGCAAAATCCACCATTTTAAGAAAATACCCTTATCAGTCCAAACCAAAAGGAAAAAAAAAAACACTGGGGATATTAGTTAAGCAAATAGCAAAATAAGCAAATCAGAAAAACTCAGGAAAAAAATACTAGAAAAATCTTTAGAATGGCTCTGCTATTGAAATACTGGTCTCACTACCTTCATCCCAATTCTATCAAAATCCACTAGTATTGCAAAATGCATTTGTAAGCTAAATCTAATTCCAATTCATTTGATCTATTTTTGCATAAACTCACAGGGCAGAATACTAAAGCAGAATTTTGTTGGCTTTGTTGGAACTTCAAAAGGAATTTTAGGTTGAGCTCTCAACATTCAGTCTGTACATACTTTGGAAACAAGGCCTTGGTACACTCTCACCAGACTGCACCTGCAACACCTGTGTCTTTGGGTAGATTTCCTTTTCTTAAGGTTCCCAAAGCTTTTCTCTGGGGTCTCTAGGCCGGTCAACAGAGGCGAGCTTCCCCGTCTCCCTTGGAGGTCTCTGGAACCTTCTGTTCAATTCCAACTCTCAGAAGACATTCCAGTCATAGCTTCCATAGTGAACCATGATTCCAACTCTTTAAGGAGAGAAAAATAAAATTCCCTACTGAACTTATGCAAAGATAGACACATTCCCATGAGTAATAAGAATTATTACCATTTTTCTATGTTATAATGGCATCAGGGAGAGAGAAAATGCAAGCACAATTTAGCTCTGCTGATAAAAATGCAATTTAACATTGCTACTGACTGGTCAGTTGAAAAGAAAAGTTTTTCTTAAATTCAAAACTAAAGAAAACCAAAAAACAGTGTAAGTTTTATGAAGGTTATGTTCAGCTCCAGTATGCATTCAGTACTATGTTGAACATTTTTATTCTCTAGTTCCATCAGTTAGCATGAGTAGTATAGCCTTTCTCGTATTAATTTCTACAGAAACAATTCTGTGAATGTCAAAACTCCGAGATAATAAAATTTAAAATATAATTGACAAGGAAAATTGTTCAATATTATAACTTAACAATATAGAACAATCAAAATTGACACAGTATTAACATTTCAGAAACTTACAGGGTTTCATATAAATTTTAGAATACCACTATTAATATTCATGTGTATGCCAAAGTTAAACATTTTTCCCAAGCAACACTGCTCCCCATTAAGTTCCAATTAAGTACAAAATAGGTTGGATTCATCTAATATCTTTCCCATGAGAAAAGGGAGAAGTGTCTCAGGAGCTCTGCTGAGATTACATAAAATTTCTCTAATAAGCAAACAAAAGACTGCCAATTTTTCCTAACTTATATTTCTGGGAAGTTTAATCATTAGTATTAGGGAGGTTAAAAGCCATTTAATTATGATTAAACCTCCAGCTAAATTCATCTAGTGCAATGCTGACAGCCAAATCTTAATCTTTAATTTTGATTGTATAACTGGAATTTTTAACCTTTGATAAAACTTGGATTTCCTAACTCCCATTTTACCTGAGTTTAAAGATTTCATAATACCCAACACAAATGATCTAGGTAGAAGAGAAAAAAAAATTTCACTCAATACCCAACTTTATAGGCATTTGTGTTTCAACCAGATAAATTCCAGCTTAATCTCATTAATTAAAAATTATCCCAGACCATTATTCCTGGAAGCACTTGTACCAGTTCCCATATACTTCTGAGCTCAGAATTTCTATAGGTGCTGTTTATATCAATTTTTATCATCAGAAGCCAAAATAATTAGATACAAAGGGGAAAACATACAGACATACAATATATAGACACAGGCAAATCCCTTAGTTTTCATTTAAGCCACATGGAATATATTGTAATGGGCAGTTTTGCTCATAGTTGCAAAGACACGGAACTTTCTCTTTGCTTCCTTATAAAAACAGTTTTCACCATTGCCTGATAGAAAAACAGTTTTTGTTTTTAAGATTTATTTATTTATACATGGAGCTGGGGTACAGGCCAGAAGCGTGGGGCGGCAAGAGGATTCACCAGAGACAGAGTGGGGAGCAGAACAGGCAGATCAAAAATACACTGCTGAGGGGAGCCACGGGCCAGGCAGGAGAGGTCTGCTGCACCATGTGGGATTCTCCCCTGCTCTGCGTTGAACTCGCATTGCGCACTGCCCACAACTCCACAGCGCAGCGCTCAACCGCTGCGCCACCAGGGAGGCCAGAAAAACAGTTCTACTTACATTGAAATACCCAGGCTGTTTGTTCACCTTAATCACGCCTGTATCTGCAGAAACAGTCTGCAAAGAGACAAAAGGGAGAAGTCAAAACCTTGCAAAAAATCAAAATTGTAAAAAGTTTTTTAAAAAGCAAAATCAAATTCTTTCCATGTAATCAAAAGCACATTCCCAAAACTGGGGCATACATCAGCAGAGGTCACATGATTCCAGATGCCATCCTATGTACCTTAGATTTTGGGGAGAGAAAAAAGGAGTTAGAGTAATTACCAAGGAAGGGTTTCCAGTGTTTCCAGTGTTCCCCTAAAGTCAGTTCTGGGGTATTATTTAACAGAAGCTGGAAGAGAAAAAACATTCAAGTGTTTGCTTTTTCCTAAATAAATATCTCAGGTTCGTAGGACCAACAGGTTTTGGTTTCCATGTCATCATCTTCTGGGACTTTCTTCACTCTGGGAGTGATGCACGCAAGGTTTTATGCCTACAAGTTTCAAAGTGTAAGTGGTTAACAAAACATCATAAGGGACAAACCATTTCTTTGACAGTTGAGCTTGAGCATGTACACCCTGCCAAACCTTGATTAAGACCTGGTCATTAATTCTGAAAGGGTGCCCTGGTTCATCTGGAGACATAGAAACCCTAGAGAGAGCCAAGTTATCACTTACAGCTAAAATTTCCTAAATATGTTTTATGTACTTATATTTTATGTAATATGTTTAATCCTACATTCTTGTCCTATGTCTGGTGCAGTGTTCAAAACTGAGGCTTGGAATTGTCTTTCAAAGAAAATTTCAAATAACCTTAAATGTAGACCACTTCAAGGAGCCACTCTTATCCGAAGGAGAGTGATAGATAAGTCATGATTCCAATGCAGTGGATTTTTGGGCATAGTTTCGCCAAGGTCTTCTTTAAAGTGTGAGTCTTTTTTTCAGTTTGCTCTGTAGATTGTGGTCTCCAAGCAACATTTAGTTTCCAGTAATCTGTAAGGCATTACTTCTGAGCAACTTCTAAAACAAACACATGTCTGTTGTCACTCTGTATAGTGGTGGGCAATCCAACGTGAAGAAAAAATTCCTTCAGCAACTGTTTGGCAACTTTTGCAGCTTTTTTTCTGTCCTAATGGGAAATGCTTCCACCCATCCCAAGAAGGTATCCACAAAGACCAAAAGCAACTTATAATTGCCAGTATTCTTAGCTCTTTGGGTAAAATCCACTTGTCAGTCTTCGCAAGGACACTGGGCTCAATATTAAACCCCAGTAGCGTTAGGGGTATGAGTCAGTCTTTCATTTTTGGCACGGAAATGACAACCTTGGATGATCCTGTAAGCTGTGCAAATAGCGACCCTTTAAATACGGGTGCATGGACTTGCCGGGCATCTCTTCTGTAATGGGATCCCTCCTGTAGATGTTTCAACACTGGGTAGACTAGGGTCTCAGGGAGGAGTATCATAACATGTGAGTTCATTCTCCAAGTAGAACTGAGGTCAAAGCTAGTAAATCCCTATTCACAGGCCTTTCCTCATCCCAGTCAGTATGTTTGGAGACAAATTGAGGTAAGCCCACGAGAGGGATGAGTGCCCACTGGAGAGCAGAATGAGTCGTGGCCTTACCCACGTAGTTGGCTATTCTGTTGCCTTGCAGATGCAACTTGGGGATGCAATTTCAGATCCACCCCTTTGGCAGCCATGACTAAGATCACTTTCAGCAGGACTAAGATGTCTAGTGGGTGCTCAGTGTTTTTATTGCTGACTATAAGGAGCCTCCCTCCTGTCCATATGGACCCCATATGCATGGGGTCTTTTACTTTGAGAGCATTTCAGGGTTTGGGTCAGCTCTGTCAATTTGGCCTTCTGTGCTGACATCCTTGCAGGGAGGGCCTAATCTTTATGGTGTCCTGAAGGGTCACCACTGCATATCCTGCACAACAGCAGCGTGGTTCCATAAAACTCCCCCTGTAAATAGCTCCCACTTTGGCTGGCAGGGGTTGGTCAGACAAATCTGTTCAACCAGCGTATACTGTTTTAAATGTTTCTAGACATACGGTTAAGATTTCATCCTCAAGCCTCTCTACATTGCTGGAAAGCAGCGTAGCTGGATTTAAAAAACTAGTAACTCACAGCTGCACGTTAGGATTATCCAGTAGAGCTGCTTAATATTTCCCCACTCACCCAGTCGTCAATCAAAGCCCTCCCTTTTAACAATGTCAAAACCTTCTGTGGTCTGTGTACCACGACGGACTGACCTAAAGTATATTTTCCTGCTTTACGCAGAAGGTAACAAGCGGCAGCTATGGCATGCAAACACAGAGGCCATTCCAGTTGTTTGGACAGGGATGCAATGAGCTGCATTTCTGGTCCCAATAATTGATTAGCACTCCCAGGCTGACTTCCTGTCATGCACATAGAATTGGAAAGGCTTCCTGGGGTCTGGCAGCCCTAAAGCTGCTACTGAGGTCAACTTTCCCTTTATTTCTTCTAAGGTTTGTTGAATTCTGGAGTACAAGATAAAGTTTTCAAGTCTGGACCTTTGAGGGCTTCGTATTGGGTTTTACTATTAGCTTCAGAGTTGGGAATTCAAATCCAATCCCAAAACCCATGTAATTGCCTTTGATTGCTGGGGACTTTGAGAGCTGAAATCACCTGATTTCTCTTGGTAATGAGGCTTTGTTTGCTTTTCTTAATCTCAAATCCCAAATATGTTACCTTTTATTTGCTTATCTGAGCCTTCTGAGGTGACACCTTATAGCCACATTCTGCTCTGACTCAAAATCAGTATGGTATTTGTCAGACAACATTCATAGTCAGGGCTGGCAATAACTAAATCATCCACATATTGTAGGAGGATGCCCTGTTTCAACCTTTCTGAGACCCCCCTAGCCAGTATTTCCCTAGATAGTATAAGAATTCCTAAATCTCTGTGGAAGCAAAGTGCAAGCAGTATTGCAGAGTGCTTTTGGACTCAGTGTCCTGCCATTCAAAAGCAAAGAGTAACTGATCCTGGTCATCTACTGAGATGCAGAAAAAGGCATCCTTCAAACCCGTACTGAGAATCAGCCAAAATTTCAAATTATGGCAGTTAACAACAAGGTAGCAAGGTTTGTAAAGCCTCTGCAGCTGCCCTGGGAGGGGGCGCTGGCCTCTTGAAAGGGATTCTCTGCTGGTGGGCTAAACTTCCAATAAATGGTATCCTCTTCCTCTTCATCTCCCCTTTACAACTATCAGGGTAAGGGAAAGTCTACTTTGTCTCTCTTTGTGTCATATGACAGGCCTCTACCTTATGGAAGGACATAAAGGCCTGTGTATATGGTAGCTCATCTTTCTGATCTTTTGCAAAATCCCTCCAATTGCAAAATAACTTGATAGTTCAAAGGTCTATCAATAGGCCATTATCCTGACTCTAGTGCATATACAAGCCAAGCAGTGCTACAGGAAAAAAAAAAAAGTACTTCTTAGGCATTGACTTACAACTGAACTTTCTCCAGCCAGCTAGAATTTGCCCACGTGGACTCTCACCTCTCAAACCCAAAATGAAAGTGTTGCAAGCATACACACACTCCTGAGAAGCCACCCAGAAAAAATGTCCTAAACCAGAGGTTGAAAATGAGCTTCATGTGTTTCTGCAAGACCTCGTGTAAAACCAAAACTAGCTTCCAAGCACCAGATCTTCCCAGATCACCCAAACTAAAACTTAAAGAAGGAGAAAAGCAAAACAAAAACTGTCTGCACTAAAGGTTGAACCCAGTTCTCCATCAAAACACATATGCACAGAGAGCTTTACTGAAGTAAAACCAAGCTCCTCTAAAATAACAGAGAAAAAGTTAAAAATCAAAATAGCATAAATTAGCAACAGAGAAATCCCATCACACATTCCCCCAATTGCAGCTTGCTCAAGGCATCGATTAACTGTGACCAGTGCAAGAAGGAGTCCTTTGGTCTGGTCAACCATGTTGTGATGGCCCCATGTTGGCCACCAACTGTTAGTGGTCAACCCCAGAAATTAAAAAGGGGTGCCCCAGTTTGTGCTTCCTTGACCGCATGCTTAAGAACTCATGACAGAGCCCAAAAGCGGGCACACAGAAATTTTAAAAAGGTTTATTTACAAAGGGAGTTAGAAGAGGGAAAAGAGAAAGAGAGATTTATTGGCCAACATGTGGTTAGATACCATCTGTTCTACCAGCAGTATCTGGGTGCAAGTCAGAGCTGAAAAAGCACCTGCCTTTGGTTATTTAGGGATCCACCTGGCCACTTGACTCTGCCTTAGTTCCCAGCAGGGTTCCCTACCCCCTTTGGGAAGTCAGGCTCATGGCATCTGGGAGTTGTAGTCTTTGGCATCTGAGGTCTCATAGGTGTGGAGGCGGGGGTGGAATCCTTTCAGGACATCATTCACTGGCTCAGTTAGCACCTCATTGTTCCTCTGATAGATGGAATGGTCGTGTCTCCTGAACCTTGTAGGCTATGATAGAAAAATACCTTTTATTTTACATGCCAAGGAGATTCTTTGAAGGATTTGAAATAGGGGAGTAATGTGATTTAACTTACATTTCTAGAAGATTCTGCTGGTTGCTTGTGGGGAGTGTATTGGAAGGGAGCAAGACAGGAGATAGGAGACCAGGATAAGAAGGCAGGCTGGTGGTGAGGATGCCTTGGACTAGTATGGTAGCAGTGAAATGAAGTTGAATTAGAGATGTCTTTTGTAGATGTAAACTGTAAGACTTCATAGATTTGGATGGGGAGGCAGAAGTCTAAAGGAAAGGGGGAAATCCAGGAAGATGCTCAAATGTCTGGCCGTAGTAACTGGATGGTCTGTTTAGAGAGACAAGGAGACAGGAAAAGGACAACTGTATGTTTTGGCATTTTGAACTTGCTGACTTTAAAGTGCTTATGTGTTTTTCACATGGAGATGTCAGGTAGGCATTCGACTCAGAAGAGATTTCAGCAAGAGACATAGACATGGCATTTAATTTAAAACCTTAGATACAGGTGACTTCATATAGAAGGGACATACGGGAGAGAGAAGAGAAGACCCAGTAGCATGCCATGAAGAACTCCAACATACAGATTTGCAGTAGAGAAACCACATGCATTATATGTACAGGGAAGGAGTAGACTGTAGATGTCATAGAAAGCCAGCAGAATATGCTATATGGACTCCAGGATGGATAGTGTTTAGACAAAAGGGAAGTAGTTAATCATGTCAATTGCTGGTCCATAAAAGTGACCTTTGGATTTGGTTACATAAGTCATTAGTGACCTGCAGAAGAGCAGTGAAATGGTAAGGAAGGAATGGGAGTTGAGGAAATGAATCAGTTGTGTCTCTCAAACCTTAAGGTATAAGAATTGGGCCTCCCTGGTGGTGCAGCGGGTTAAGCGCAGCATTATGAAGTTATCCAGAGCCACTGCAACATGAGTTCTATACCCGGCTAGGGAGATTCCCACATGGCGCAGCAGACCTCTCCTGCCTTGCCCGCTGCTCCCCTCAGCAGTGTTTTTCAGTCGATCTGCCTGTTCTGCTTCCCACTCTGTCTCTGGTGAGTCCTCTCACCAGCCCCACACCTCTGGCCTACACTGCAGTTCTTGTATGCAGAAATAAATAAATCTTAAAAAAAAAAAGGTGTAAGAATTACTTGGAGATCTTGTCAAAGTGTAAATTCTACTCTAAAGACCAAGTCTCTGTATTTCTGAAAAATTCCCAAATAATGCCAGTGCTGCTAGACATGGGGTAGAAGAGGTACAGACTAGTGGTTCTCAAACTTCAGCGTGGAGTCAGAGTCTCTGATTCAGCAGGACTGGGTTGGCACTGAGAATTTGCATTTCTTGTGGATTCCCAGATGAGAGCAAAGCAACTTGGTCTAGGAACCTTACTTTGAGAATCACTGGAGAATTTTAACTGTGGGGAGCTGTCTAGGGAAATTTTTCTTTTGTTGAGGATGAGAAATAACAAGAGCTTATTTATGCCGATGAGAATGATTCAGTAGATAGGGAGAGACATAAGAGAGAAAGGGAATGAAGGAGTAAAGTTCTTGAAAAGATGAGGGAGGGTGGCTCCAAAGCATGTATTGAGGTCTTGGATTTTTGTAAGAAAGGGCATGTTTCTTAACTATAGCAGAGAGCAGAGAAGATGGTTCCAACTGTAGATGGGTTTGTAGATTTAGTAGTAGGTAGCTGGAGTCCCCTTTGATGGTTTCTGTTTTCTCAATGAAGGTAAGAGGACCATCTCCTGAGAAAGGGTGGTATATTGGAGGTTGGAGGGGAGAGTCAAATATGACTCTGAGTAGGGAAATGAACTGACTAGAAAAAAGATAACAAGATTGAGAGCCTTATTTGAGGGTAAAGTCCGCCATGAAACCAGTCTGTGACTGTACATTCTTTGTTTCTTCAACCAACATTATTGGATTTAGACAAGGCAAATTAAATAGTTGAAATCAACCAAAGTTAGACTTTATGGAGATGAGAGCAGCAGAGAGTAAGAGGCTCAGGGGAGCACATAGTCTAAGCCAGGCAAGAAGGGAAATGAAAGGGGGAGAGGGTTGAAGAAGCAAGCACGGATGAATGAGCTTGACAGATTGTAGCCAGGGCACAAGTAAAGTAGAAGTAAACTGAAAGGGGTGGGAGGTTTATAATGAAAAGCACGTGTTGTTATATTCAAAGTTTTATAGGCAGGGCAGTTTTGGGGTGGCAATAGAGGTCTGGGGTAAGGCCATGGGGGTGGCTGGATGAGGTGGAGTTTCCTGTAGAGGTCAGGAAACTGAGAGGCCAGGATGTTGGATCTGCCCTCCACCTGGATGTTTAAGTTGCCAAGAGTGATGACAGAAGTTGGGAGTGGAGAAACAGGAGCTAGCGTTTCAGTAAGTAATGGAAAATTCCAGGTCAGTGGATGGCAACAGCTGAGAAGGAGAGGTGATCATGAGTGGGGCTTTTGTAAAACAAAGGTTTGTAGTCTGCTAGTGGTAATGATTGCCTAGAAGGACATTGACCCCAATTGCAAGCCTTCCCTATTAATGTCAGGGATCTAGAATAGTGTCGATTAAAGCAGAGTGATAAAAGGAAGTTTAGAAAAGAGATGGAAGATTTACAAGAGTTTATCAAAATTGGGACTTGAAGAGCCACGGCATGATGTAAGAATTTGAGAGTGAAAGGATGGGGAAGTATGAACTAAATAGAGTCTTGTGAAAGAGAATTTGGTGATAACAGATGATCCAGAAGTCTTGGATGCCCATTAGAGACTGAGATAAATAGGGGAATGAGGCTTTATGGAATTACCCCCCCGTCTCTAGAAAGAATTAAAATGCACATTGTTTCTTGCTCTAAATTTCCTACATGATCTAGCCTACCCTACTCTCTGGCATATTTTTCCATGCTCCCCTTGCTCCCTGTGCTCCACTATGCCATATTTTTGCTTCTTTTTTCCTTTATTTGCATTTACTTTCCTGAGCAGCAGCTTAGCAAAGTAGTTACCAGCATTGAACTTTGGATCAAGACTCCCTGTTGTGCCACCTTGTAGCTTTAATGGTGGGCAGGTTATCTAACCCCTCTGTGGTTTCATTTTCCTTGTTTGTAAATGAGGGGAGGGTGATAATACTATTTCATACATGTGCTGGAGGATTAAAAGAGTTAATTAAAAAATTAATGGACTAGGCATTGAACAGTTTCTGGTAGGTAGTAAAGACTCAACAAATGTTAATAATGCCATTTTCTCCTCTGTTTGAAGTTCCTTGTCCCTGTATCTTTACATGGTTACTGCTTTCTCAAAATTCAGTTGTCTCAGCTCAAATTTACTTCCTCAGCTATCCTAGCTAAAAGAGTGTAATGCCACTGGCTTTCTGTCACCCTTTATCCCATTGGTCTGTTTCATTTAGTCATAGCATTTATCATGAAGTGATACTTGAAATTATTTTATTCTGCTCTTCCCTTCATCCCCTGTCTGCTGAGGGTAGATATTCATTGACTTTTCCCTACTACATCTCAGTTTCCAAAACGTGCCAAATACTTTGTAGGTGCTTAGGAGATTTTCATGTCAATTCATTGTCCTGAAAACACAGTGATTTCCAAGGCAGCACAAAGTGACAGTAAAGCATAGGCAGAGATGACAGACAGAATTCAGCTTTTGTATCAGTCTGTTAGTTCATCTAGATCAGGGGGACATCAAAACAGGCACAGTCACATCCATTTAAAAAATTTCTTATCTGGCTGCTTCATAGCTAGTCATAGCTAGTTGAGTAGTTATGACAGGGACCCTAAGCTTCACAAAATCTAAGATATTTACTATGTGGCCCTTTTGGGAAAAGTTTGCTGACCTCTGATTTAGATGTGTGAAAAAGACTAGAAAGAAATATAAAAAATAATAAAAGCTTTCTTTAGATACTAGGATTATAGGTCAATTTATCTTTATACTTTTTTTTGGTGTTTTATTATAGACATTCAATTTAATTTGGGAGTGAAGTAGTCTTGTAAGTACTAATTTTGAAGTATTTAGAGCACTTTGAATAATGGGCTTTTCATGTTTTTATTTTCCCTCGTCAGTGCTGCTTTTGACACAAAAACTGGGTTACGTGTGGCGGTCAAGAAGCTATCCAGACCATTTCAATCCATTATTCATGCCAAAAGGACCTACAGAGAGCTGAGGTTACTGAAGCATATGAAACATGAAAATGTAAGTTATTCGTTCAGTGAAAAATACATTCTGCTCTTAAAAAGACTGAGAAAAAAATGTATTTTAATTGCTGCAAATGGAAATACAGTAGAATGCACGGACCTTGGCCAGCTTCTTGTGCTAGGGTGTTAGTGGCCTCAAAGCCTTGGCATGAAATTATTCATCTTTCTTGAGAATCTATTTTTATTCAAAGATTTTTTTTTCTGGGAAAATGTGCTATAAATAGGGTTAAATAAAAAAGAATATATTATGAAGTGGAATACAAAATTCACAAGAGTTTTTAAGAAGAAATTATTATAAAAGAATTTGTGTTCTTTCTCTGGTTTGGTTGAGGCTTGTCAAGACACGGGAGAGCGTGGCTATTTTTGTTAATATGGGTTTTTCATGGAAAAGTTTGAGGAAGAGTGCCTTCATCTCACTGAAAGTCCTGTTAAAAATAACCATTTTATCGTTTTCCTCTTTGTGATCTTCAAAAGACAGCCTTTTCAGATTCTGGTATTTTAATATGACAAAGGCATTGTTTAAGTTAAACTCTTTTCTGTCCATTGGGGAATTTAAGGGCTATGCCATCCTACAAAGGAATGCTTAAGGATTCTAATATGGTAGCTAAATGGATGTAATGAGAGTAGTAGAAGTGAGGAAACAATCAACAGAAGACAGTTATTTTCCTGAATTTCAAAGTAAATTTAAAAAATTGTGCTTGCTGTTTGAAAGGAACTATAAAATGTGTAGCATTGTGAAACAATGGCTATAGAGACTTTCGCGTTATATAGTTCTATTGATTTTTACTGTGATAATATGGTGTAGAAAAAAATTCAAAATCTCTAAGTTTCTTACTTGGCTGTTCACAGTTTTTCTGTTTTAAAGATTGAACTTCTTTCTCCATAGTAAGAAAAAATCACAGATAAGTCTTACTTTATCAATATATATTTATTTCATTTTCTTTTAAATTTGAGAGCATTAAAACTTAAATTTAGAATGGATTATGGAATTATAGATGCAGCTTCTTTATTTTCATGTTTTATTTTTAAAAATCTTAATGCAGAACTGCAGTCTTCCTAATCAGTGACATGATTATAAGAAGTTGAGATGTGGGGATAAAGCTGGCAGCAGGAGCTTTATTCCACAGTCTGCATACAATCAAGGTGACCTGGCAGCTTAATTTATGCATTTACATTTGATTTTTAGCTCAGTTGAGTGTATGTTTTTCATTTCATATTAGTAAGTGTGACAGAGACATTGTCATAACTTTTTTTTTAATATAAAGAATACTTTGAAAATGGAATACAAGCCAAAAATTTATGGAATCCCAAAGCACCCCCAGGAAGCCCTGGGGTCCCAGTGATGTTGCCTATGCTAATTTAGGAACATCTGGTTTAAAACATTACTAGTGCTATGCTTTATTGTTTTGCTTTTCTTCATAGATAGTTTAAGCCAGTGTTTGGGGCAAAAAATGTTTTGGGTTATATGAATCCATTCAGTGACTTTTCTAGCGAATATAAGAAACAACTGTTTAGTTTTTTATGTGTTAATTTTCTGTAGTGAAATACTTTGAAATGTATCTTTTCTGATGTTAACATTAGCAGACTGGTTACATTTGGGCCTTCTGTATTTGTAGGAATAAGGAGACCACAGTGATGGGATACAATTATTCTAATTTAGGAAAGGCTGCTAGACTCTCTAAAAAAAGAGGACTGACACCATTAAATAGAATTTTAATATATATGTTGTGTTAAAAGTAGCTTACTTAATGCAATCTATCATTTTGTTTTACTTTATTTTATATTTTAAAAGAATGGGTTTATTAGGAAAAGGAAAAGGAAAGAGAGGCACCTAAATAGTGACAGGTGGGCAGAAGAGCTGCCGGAAGTCTGTCTTTTTAATAGTAAGATGTTTGCACTATGAATATAGAATTTCACCTATAATTATGTACTGGTGATTTATTGTTTGAACAAAAGAAGGCACATGACTGAAAGTTTTTTAGTTCTCTATTCTGTTGACAAACATTTGAAGGAGAAATGGGAAGATGCCAAAAGTCTTAGACTCAGTGTAGAAAATTCATGAATTTCAGTCTACTACGCAACTACTGTCAGGTGCTCACATTGTAAAAGTAGCTTTACCCAAGAATCAAGACTTCCTCTTTATTTTTTTAAAAAAATCACTGTTTTAGGCCACTGTCCAATTTTTACCTGGTTATCAAACCTTCAAAGATGTTACCAATGCTACCCTATATTGCATATCCTTTATTGTATATACTTCATATATATTGTATATTGCCATGTATATACATTATTGTGCATCCTTCATTGTATATGCAGCCGCTTAAAATTCTTAAAATCCTAAGTATCGTTTACAAATAAAGTTATAGGTGCCCGAATACATGAGTGATCTTTGACACAAAATTGTCTCTGACCCACAACCCATAGTTTATCTTAAATTACGTCTTCTGTTCATGGTAATTAATGGTATATACACATTTATCTGATGGGTACCAGGAGCTAAGGGATGTCCTCAGTGACTGTGAAAGGAAATCTTTCATTAATTTTATTTGGTAGACCAAATGGTTGTTTGCTGTGCTAATGTTAAATAGATTAAATATTGTTCTTTGATTCTGAGTTTTGTTTGGTGTACTAATTTAATAAAAATGTATTACTTCTCCTGTTAGTTTTTGGACTATTGTAGGGCAGTCATCAAAGATATTTGCTGAATATATGTGCTTTATTGTCAATGTCTTTTCTAAAAATTTGATTCCTAGATTACTTTTAGGTATCTACAATCAGGTAATGGCAGGAGTAAGGAAATAGGCTAAAATATGACCTGAATTAAAAGAAAATTTCCATATAAGAAATGAGAAATAAATAAATTAAAATATTCCCTAGCTCTATTTTAATGCTGGGAAACTTGTTTTATACTATTTTCCTTATGGTTAGTACACCATAAATATAAACAATGGAAAAGGGATATTTTGTAAAATCTCACAAAAATTAAAAAGAAAATAATATAGGTAGTTTTAATCTCATAAAATACATTTCTTTTAAGAAAATTAAAATTTGATGGGGTATGTACTAATATGCTTTGCTCTTTTTTTTCCCCAAATGTGCTCATTGTGCTTCTTGTAGCCAGGCTTCTTATCATTTGAATAGTTTAGTTTAACTTTATTTTGTTATTGGAAGTAACTACTTCAAATAATTTGTTTCTGTGATTTTTATTTATAATATTTTGTCAGTCCTTTTTATTTGGTACCTTTAGATACATTGGCTACTTAATCTTCCCTACAATGCTGTGAAAGGAAACAATGATATCTCCATGTCTTTCATATGAAGAAAATGAGGCTCAGAGAAGATATCATCCTTTTATTTATAACAAATATTAATTGAACTGCTGTATTCCAAGTGTTGGTGTTACTGTAATTAAAGAGATAAAAGCTCAGGGATCCATGAAATCAAACTGTGAGGTTCAAGTATATAGCAGTTTGATTCCAAAATACTTGTTGTTTTCTACATATCTTTTTTTTTCTTTTATATTGTTTTCAACATATCTTATTGAATATTAAGGACATAGAGGCTTTCAAATAGTCAGTGATGAAAAAATATTGCTTTGGGTGAATAAAATTAGCATGTAGTTTTCAGCTACCTAAAGTGTAATGGAGAGTAATCAAAGATCAGAGGTATTAAGCCAGGTGTATATCAAACTCAAGGAAGAGTATTAATCCAAGGTTTAGATCAGGAAGGAGAAAACTGTTTGACTTAAATTTAAAGCACTACTCAGAAGTGTGATAAGGTCACGAATATACTACTGGTGAGAGTGTAAGTTGGACTCGTATTATCGGAGGGTAAATTGATAGTATTAAGATCCTTAATTCTATATTATTCAATATAGAATCAAATATATGGGTGTCCTTTGATTCTTTATTATTAAATTTATTTCTTGAAATTTATTCTCTGAAAAAAAATACAACACATGCAAAAAATACACATACACACACTTGCAGTATTTCCTTAAATATCCAAATACAAGAAATTGGTTAAATTATTGTATATAAATGATAAAACTTACTATTGAAAAATGCTTAAGCACTTGATAGTAGTCATTATATATAAGTGACAGGGCAAAGTATAACCTCAAATTATATGCATCAAAAAAATGAAAGGCAATATCTCAGTGGTTTACCTTGTACACATTTGTCTGAGTAAGGATCTGATGAATAACCGTACCTTTCCTTCTAAGTTGCAAAGACATGAAAAACTATTCTTGAATTCCAAAATGTTTTATTTGTTTGTTTTCCTTTTGGGTTCAAACTATGGAACTGAAGTTGCTTTTAAAAGTCAGATGATTAGAGTAATATTCTAAGTATCTCTCACATGATGAGTTTTGAGTAATGTTGTGTCTTCCTTTTAGCTATGTGACCTGATTGGGTAGAGCAGCTGGCTTAGTGAGGCCACGCTTGTAGGTCTGTTTTCATGGACTTCATTTAGCCAAATGCTCGTAAATCTGGCTGGGCATATTACAAATGAATTACAATATTTCTTGTCTGCCTTCTTATTGTTTAACTTTGTAGAAATAAATGGTCTGGATTTTAAGCGGGACTGGGGGAAGGGGATATGACATGGGTGGGAAATCAGTATTAATCCATGACCAGAAAAACTGTTCAAAGAACGTGGATGGCTGGGTACTAGGGTAGCTCATTACTTTATTCTTATATAAAAATAAACTTTTTTCTTTTTTGAATAGTTTGATCTAAATACCTGGTAATAATTCAGAAAAGTATCTTCATATTTAAAATTTTATAAGAATAATGTCAGTAATACACTGAGACTTTTTTTAGCTTAAAAATTCTGTTCTGAAGACTATAAAGGTCGAAAATTTCATTGAATAATACATTTAGAAAATAAAAATGATACCTTAATATCTGCTGTAGAAGTGTGATTTTTTTCTTTTTGTTAATTATTTAGACTATTAGTGCTTTCAGTGCGTATGTATAAAATAAGAATCCTAAATATATTTGCCCACTGATAAATTAGTGACTCTATGTGACCAAATTCTAAAGAGATTAAGATTTTTAATAATTAAATAGGTTGTTATGAAAACTAATGTTAATAAGAAAAAAATAGTGTATTTTCAATAGAAAATAATTTGGAGTTATTAAGCATATGATATTATGATGTTATTGAACTGAGATGGCTGGATTTGAAATTAATTCCTGTTAAGAAGATTAAAACCTGATGCGTACTGTAGTAAATTCACCTCTTACTGAGTTTGATCTTTATGTGTTCTTGTAGGTGATTGGTCTGTTGGATGTTTTTACACCTGCAAGATCTCTGGAGGAATTCAATGATGTGTGAGTGTATCTTTTGTGTTTGCCTTTCTCTCAGCTAGAGGATGAAGATAAGCAGCCATTTCTATTCCCGAACCATTTAGCAATACACGGACTTCAAAGATTCTTTATTTTTATCAACTAATTGTTCCAGAGGATGGGAATAAATACCAGAAGTTGTATATTATGGATGGTATAGATTAGTGCTTTTATCATTTCAGGCACATTTTGCCCTATTTGGAAAGTCAGTGGTGACTCCTAACAAGAGTTCAATGGAGATGAATATAGGAGTTTTGACTATGATTTTTGTTCTCAAATAACCTGTCCCATCTTTTAAAGGGGCACCTTTACATCATTACATTTACATCAAGAAATGTAACAGAGCCCTGGTGTCATATATGCTATTTCCTCTCTTATCCCACTTGTGTTTAGGAAGTGGTACTATAGCTGCATGTGGATCCTTGAAGTGTTGATTTCTGCACTAGCACAAGGAGTAGAGTTTGCATGTTGAGAAAACTAATGAATAGTGCTGATTCTTCCAGTGTGTGACCATCTCTGTTATTCTAGCCTGGGATCCCCTGGGACAGCAGAGCCTGCAGTGTTCAGGAACCAGTAGTGTGGGGCTAAGGAAAACAGAGAAAGCTACTGCAAAAATATATTGTCAGTCACTGCTGTGGCCTGTGGGGCTAAAATTTGCCAGGGTCTTCTGAAAAGCTATACAGAATGCACCTCAGATGGGGAGCATTTACTCACTGGCTTCTGACCCCACAGGTAAGTGTTGTTCCATAGAAATTAATACCATTACATTCCCAGGTTGAACCTGTGTGAGTGCAAGACAGATTCCAGCACATGTTCTTGTGCATTGTGTAAACTCTACTGAAGTTTTTCCAGTATTTGAATCATCATACCCCTCTACCAACTCCCGAGTCGCATATATGCTGTGCACTGTATACATGTATACTGCATGAGAGAGAGTGAAAACCTTCAATTTAGTTATATCAAACATTTTGTCCTGTTGAAATTTTGGCATTCCTAATTGGAAAGGGTAATTATTGTAAAAGTTGGTCAGAATTCTCGATCATAGGTGCGTGTAAATAACCTTTTCTCTGTTGTTCCCAGTGAGGACAGTTGCTCCCCACCCTTAACCTGAGTTCAGCTTCTCCTACCCTTATCCTAACTGAGTCTAAATGCCAATTGCTCCTTTCCCAAAGAATGAGTAGGGGTATATGTTTGAGCTTGTATGTTCTGTCTAAAGTGAGGGATTGGGGAGGAAATGGAAAAGCAATGGGAGAGGAGGAAGAAAAGTAGTAAACATTTTCCCACAATTTGAATTTAATTGGAACATGGTATGACTAAGAACAGAAGATGAAAGAGGAGAAACTGGTCCAAGCACAAGAATTCCCACCCACATTAACCTTGATTCTGCTAATGAAATTTTAAGAAACAAGCAAAGGATGAAATAGGCAATAATAAAGAACAGCAGTGCTTTTTGTGGCCCTGCTTGGCCCTATAATGTGGAAAATCCCAAAACTTACTGGATGCTACCCAGGCAGCATGTATGATACACAGTGTTGAGCCCTGCTCTAGGCTTTGCTTGGAAACAACAATATTGCAGAATGATATTTTTCCTTTTAATTAAATAATTAATATTTACTTTTAAAAGACTTTAATTTTTAGAGAAGTTTTAGGATGACAATGAAATTGAGAGGGAGGAATTTCCCATATACCACCTCCTCTCACACATGCATATCTTCCTGCATTGTCAACATCACTCACCAAAAAGGTACATTTTTTAACAAGGATGTACCTATATTGACACATCATAATGATTCAAAGTCCACAGTTGACCTCAAGCCTCACTCTTGGTATTGTACCTTCTATGGATTTGGAGAAATGTATAATGACAAGTCATTTGACTCTATTATGTTGCAGTGTATTTTTATTGCCCTAACAATGATGGTTTTTAATATTCTGCTTAAGTGTGGAAGAAATGCCGAAGTAATGTGTTTGTTAATTACTTTGTAAAGCATTCATATCAGGTCTGAATTAGATTCTAAATATTAAGGGATAATAAAGATGGATTTTTTTTTTTTTTTTTTTTTTTACATACAAGCTGGGTACAGGCCAGAGGCATGGGGCGGCGAGAGGGTTCACCAGCGATAGAGCGGGGAGCAGAACAGGCAGATGAGAAGTACACTGCTGAGGGGAGCAGCGGGCGAGGCAGGAGCAGTCTGCCCCACCATGTGGGATTCTCCCTGGCCGGGCGTCGAACTCGCGTCACTGCTGCTGACAGCCCCACAGCGCAGCGCTCAACCGCTGCGCCACCAGGGAGGCCCATCTAATAAAGATGGATTTATTTAACAAAGGAATTGATGATTTGCTAGCCCTGATCAAACACTATGTTTTGGTATAATTAGGCATTGTGGAGCTAGATTATGAGTCTTTTTTACCTATGTTTACCTTAGTTAAGGCTAGTGTCTATTTGAAAGGTTAAATTTTATTCATTGTAATATCTTTAGCTTCTTTATCCGTTTGAAAATCCACTAATTACAACATACCCACTGAACTGAAGTTGCATGTATTTCTTTTTTCATTCAACAAATACCATGAACAGGAATCTGTTCTAACAGATTTATTTATTTTATTCCTAGTTTTATTGAGATATAATTGACATGTAACATTATGTTAGTTGGGTTCTGATTAAAATAAGAATTGAGTTCATCTCAAATCTTAGTACTTCTTGCTGAATATTTGCTCAGCAGAGTGTTGGAACAGGGTGAGAATAATTAGAAACACTAGACTTTTTTCAATTAAGTCATAATTTGGTTAGGAGAAATAAATTGAAAACACTTTGGTAGCCAGTTACCAATTAACTGTTTGACCTTGGACTAGTCACTTTGCCCCCCAGGGCCCCAGTTAGAGTCTTTGTAAAATGATGAAAATTGGGGTGATTGAGTTCTGAAGTGTTTTCAGTCCCAGAGAATCTGAAAATGGAATAATGGATCTAAAGTTGCATTTAGGGAAATGTTTCATTCTTTAATTTTAATTTTTAGGTTTTTTCTATCACTGAAAAAAAAAAAATCAGTTCTTACCCAGACTATGGCTAATGGTATTTTCCAAAGTCATTTCAGAATTTGCATAAGAGACAAAACATTTTCACCTATAATTTGGGGCTTGCAATTTTAAATTCCTTCAGGGTCAGACAAATAAAATAAATGAGACTCAGTGTTACACAGCTGGGGATGGTGGGGTCTGTGATAAAAACAGAATTTCCTAAGCCATTTCCTAAAACCATTGAAGAAAACAAAGGCCCACTAGACAAATTATACTCTGAAGGTGAGAGTGGTGCTATATGCTGCCAGGTTTAGAACAGGCAGTAATTTTGAACATGAAGTTTCTGTGCCAGTTAACAAAATAAAACCTCTACTTGCTTTTCATATTTCCAAGTGATTATTTTTTAAAGATTTATTTATTTATGCATACAAGCTGGGATACAGGCCAGAGGCGTGGGGCAGCGAGAGGGTTCACCAGAGGCAGAATGGAGAGCAGAACAGGCAGATCGGCGGAAATACACTGCTGAGGGGAGCAGCAGGCAAGGCAGGAGAGGTCTGCCACGCCATATGGGAATCTCCCTGGGCGGGCATTGAACTCACGTCGCCACTGCCGACAGCTCCACAGTGTAGCGCTTAACCGTTGAGCCACCAGGGAGGCCCTCCAAATGATTTTTAATCATGTGTTACATGTATTTGTCTAATTTATTAGCACTTTCCATTTGTCATACAATTCAAATTTTTATCAAAATTTCAATTTCTCAGTTAGCAGGCATCCTTTATACGTCATTTGTGAGACTGTACCTTTAAGAAGGAATGCTAGTGAGCTCCATTTATTAGGAGCAATGGAGATGGTATTTGGAAAGTATGGAATTAAAAGAACAATATACCAAATTTTTCTTAACTGCTGTGTGATGTGGTTGTTTAGGTGGCAAAATTTTGTAAAGATATATCTAGATAGTCTAAGTGATTAGAAATCATTTGTACATTTCCACTGGCTTCTTGATGGTGCTGATTGATAGGAGGCGGCATATGTATGCATGCTATGAATATTTAGTTAACAATAGAAATCCAAAAACTTTAAATAGTCAGTGTCAGAACCTAACTCCTAGAGTAAGCTGCAACTTTGTGCTATTGCAGTATTGCCATTTTTAAACCCTGGTGGTTCTTTGATCAAGCTTACTGGGTGGTCAAGGGTTTTGGACTCTTAGTGGAAACTGTTCCTCAAACCTCAGGAAGACTGAGTTGTCATGGGACTAATGAAAATAATCTCTCCCTACAATTTTCTGCCATTATTTCCTTTATTTTGTGACTTCCCATCCCTGGTTTTTCACACCCAAGTTCCTATGTCTGCTTAGCTCTTGAAGAGGGAAAAAGAAATGGAATTGTCATTCTTCTGTGTTCTAGCAGAATATCTACAACAGGGTCAGTCAGCAGCCTTTATTTTAGTGAAAGCCAGTGGGCAGGTAATCCCCTAGCTTTCCATTTACTAAAAATGATTACTAAACTAGTAAGTGTAGCCTTTTATAAGAGGAGCCAAATGTACTAAGTAAAGGAAGTTTCTAGATTTACATTTTAACCTTGGTTTCATTCAGTAAATATTTGAGTACCCATCCTATGCTAGGCACAGTACTAATCTCTGGGAACTATAACAATAAATAAAATAAACATGCTTGAAATTGACTTGAGACATTTAATGGGAGAGAACAATTTAAATGATACAACAAAACATGGCAAGTTCTGAAACATCCTACCTGCTTTGGTTCTGTGCACTCTGACCTCATCTAATTCTCTTTCCCCTACTTCCAGCCACATTGGCCTTTGTCCTCTCTAGAATACAGACAGCCGCATTCCCAGTAGAACCTTGACACTGGTTTCTAATGTTGGCCTGGAACTTTCTCCCCACATAGGCAACATGACTGGGTCCATCAAATCCTTGAGGACACCACTCAAAATTCTCTTTATCAGAATCTCTTTTTCCCTATCACCACTATGAAAACACTATTCCCATCATCAGTGTTTACTTCTTAGCCTGTAGTTTATTCTTAGCAAATTTTACATCATGTATTTGTTATTGTCTGTCTTTTCCTTTTACCTTGTAAGCTCTGTTAGAGTAGGGAGTTTGTTTTCTGCCTTGCTGAATCTTTAAAACTTAGAAATTCTCAGATGAGGAAATTAAAGGTAAGAGAAATAAATGAACTGAGTTATACAATAAACATATAGAATGTATATATCCTAAATCTACTAGCTCTAAATCTATTTCTAGTCACACATATTTCTTGATCCATGGCTCTGATTACTATTAGAAAGTCTATCAGCCCTTCTTAGTAAATACGGTCATGCATCACTCAAAGGGGGTACATTCTGAAATAGTGTCTTTAGGGGATTTTGTTATGCGAGCGTCACAGAGTATATCGCACAAATCTAGTAGATGGTATAGCCTACTACACACCTAGGCTCTATGGGCTAGCCTTTGGGAGCCACCGTCATATATGCTGTCCATCATTAACCACAACACCTTAAGTGACTTATGAATGTATTATGCTAGGTTCTATGTAAGATGTCAAAACTGGAGCCCTTTCAGTTGCATATGCTCTCCTTAATGAGTAGAACAGAAATGCTTACCTAAGACAACCAAAGAACTATGTCAAATTTGTAATGTCTACACAACATGCAGGATGTTGAGTGTCCTCAAAATATGAGAGAAGACTAGTGAAAAAAAAAACTACAGAAGGTCATAACCATGTTCAAAGAAACAGATAGATATGGAGTGTAGAGGTTGAAATTTATTCCAGACAGTGAAAGCAAGGAAATGTGTAAAGTGTACAGAAGAAGAGAATTATATAGATGGAGTGGAGAATATGAAAGTAGATTACCAGTGACTCTTGTTTATGCATAAGAATTGTATTGATAAATTCTAGTTTTGTGCGCACACGTGCATGTGATGGGGAAGAGTTGTTTACTAATTTAATTAATGAGCATTATCTGCTTGGAAATCATGCTTTCTTCCATTACTGAAAGAAATATCCAATCTATTTGTTTGAACTAAGAGAAATAATTTTATTCCTTGAAAACAGACTAAGAGCTAAAGATCTGTAATGCAGGAAAAGCAGCCGTCTGGGAGAAAGGTGAATGAGCTAACTGAATTAGTTATATTTGCAATTCATCTCCTTATCAGAGAGGCTGCTGAATAAGAGCATAGAGAATTGGGAAAGTTTTTCTTAGATATCATCACAGATTCACATATAAAATCTAAGTAAATTATACATCCTTTAGGAAAATACCATTCAGTATTATCTGACATGATCAATAAGAGGTCCCCTTTTTCTGAGACTAGCTGATTAAAAAAGGTAAAGAAGCTTCAGGATCTATCTTAGAGTTAGAATCCCTCAAGATATCTTTCCCTAGTTATGGGCCTCTCTTGTGGCGTAGGGGTTAAGTTTCAGCCGTGTCACTGCTAGGCCTGAGTTCTATCCCCTGCCATCTGTACCACATATGGCGCTGCAGACCTCTCCTGTCTTGCCTGATGCTCCCCTCAGCAGTGTACTTCAGTAGATCCACTTGTCCTGCTCCCTACTCTGTCTCTGGTGAATCCTCTCCTCCCCCCACCCAAACACCTCTGGACTATACTCCAGTTCTTCTACACTAAAAAACAAATATTAAAAAAAAAAGAAATCTTTCTCTAGTTAGCTCCTTCCTAAGGCTGAGTTGAGACCTGTCCTCAGTGTCTCTAGCACCTCACTGTATTTCCTTTTCTAGTTTTGATTGTGCTCTATTATGATTGTATATTATACATGGCTTCCTCTCATCTAAATCCTTTATCTAACTTTTCTACTGTTGCATCCCCAGTACTCAACAGTAAATATTTGATGATGGAGTGATTGAATGAATAAATAACCTTGTGCTGTCTTGTTTATCACGGGGTAATAATCTACTTGTCTGCCCAGGACATACTCCTTTAGCTCACTTTTTGTTTTTATCCTGTGTGTAGACCATATGGTAGAACATTGTCTCTGGTTTGGCTGATGCAGGTAGTGACCTTCCAATTATTTAGGCTGTAAGTGAGGAGAATAGTTTGTTGTGAAATAAACTGGCAAAGCTGGCACTCCTTATATTA
Organism: Scalopus aquaticus; assembly: GCA_004024925.1. Taxonomy (NCBI): domain Eukaryota; kingdom Metazoa; phylum Chordata; class Mammalia; order Eulipotyphla; family Talpidae; genus Scalopus; species Scalopus aquaticus. The sequence continues at coordinate 101,752 of PVIJ01000560.1, forward strand.
GAATAACTTGGTCTGCTTATCAGATAAGATCAATAAGATGTGCCATTGCTTGGTCTTATTAGGAGTGCAAGGGCAAGGGGAAATTTTAAATGAAGTGGCAAGGATAGGCCTCATTGAGAAGGTAAATTTTGAGGAGTGGAAGCATTGGACAGGTGCACATCTAGGGCAAGAGCATTCCAGGCAGAAGGAACAGCCAATGCAGAGGTCCAGAGGTGGGAGAATCCGTGCTGTATTGGAAATTGCAGCAGCATTTAGTGTTTGTGGCTTGGATAACAGACCAGTGTAGGGCTGAGTGGGAACAGGGGAGAAGACAGTGAAGTCAGAGATAATTGGGTACAAGGTACTGCATTACATAGGGCTTTATTGGCCTTTGAAGGGATTCTTGTCTTTGCTATTAATTGAAATGGAAAATATTTTGATTAGAGTGACATGATCTGAATTTTCTTTTCTTTTTTTTTATTTTAAGATATATTTATTTTTGCATACAAGCTGGGGTGCAGGCCAGAGATGTGGGGTGGTGAGAGGGTTCACCAGAGACAGAGTGGGGAACAGACAGGCAAATCGACCGAAATACACTGCTGAGGGGAGCAGCGGGCGAGGCAGGAGAGCTCTTCTGTACCATCTGGGAATCTCCCTGGCTGGGCATCGAACTCGTATGGCAGCCACCAACAGCTCCACAGCACTGCGCTTAACCCGTTGCACCACCAGGGGGGTCCCTGAATTTTATTTTCAAAGAATCACTGTCTGCTGTGTTGGGAATAGACTGTAGTGAGTCCCAAGGATCACTGGATGTATTTCAGAGACTTGTGGTTACAAATTATCAAACCTATCATTGTTTTAAATACTTTGTTTAAATATGGAAATGTTTTTGGCCTTTGGTAATTGGCTTTATCAAATAGGGCTGAAGTAGTAGAGATACCAAACTGTAGACATGGGAGAGATATTTTTCCTACACGGCTATTATCTGATTCTATTACACTTGAAAAAAAAAAAAGGAATTAGGAAACAAGTCTTGACCATTGTGTCATGAAGTGCCTCATAAATAAGCTCTAGAATAGGGCACTTGTCTAGAGTACTGAAAACCACTGATTTCAGAGTTCTCCCTTTTTGCTGGTACAGTACATTTTACCTGCAAGAATCCTTTTGAGGGCCTCCGTGGTGGCCTGGGGGTTGTCTCAGTGCTACTACCGCAACAGCCTGAGTTTAATCCCAGGCCAGGGAGCTAACCCACATATGGTGCAGCAGACCTCTCCTGTCTTGCCCACTGCTCCCCTTAGCAGTGTACTTCAGCAAATCGGCTTGCTCTGCTCCCCATTCTGTCTCTGGTGAATCTGCTCACCCCCTGCCCCCCACACATCTGTCCTGTACCCTAGTTCTATGCAAAAACAGAAATAAATAAATTTTTTAAAAAGGAATCGTTTTGAGAAACTTATGTTTTTTATAGCCTGATTAAATTTAAAGGAGACCATCTTCACAAGAAAAGTAAAAAACAAAATTTGTATCAGGCCATAAAATCAATCTTCATCAAAATAAAGTCCTATTTACTTAATTCCATCTTAAAGATGGGAAAACAGGATCGTTTTCCTGTTGTTCTCAAACCTTCATTAATTCATTTGAGGTGTTATATACTGTAGTAGGCATATCTTTACTAAAGTGTAATTAATGCTACTAAATTTGCTTTCCAGAAACAAATACTATAGAAGTTAATGTGACTGTCTATTAATGCTCCTTTAGGAATTGACTTTTAAGTCAATCTATATTTTCCTTCCACTCCCTTGTTTATTGCTTTAAAATGTTGCTCTGTCTTCCTTAAGCATTCAGTAGCTTTGTGAGATGCATGCCTTTGTCCACTATTGCCATATTTATTTTGGAAACCTATATATGATGAGTTAGAATTTGGTAATTAGTTGTCATGGATTGGTCTTTGGGCCTCCTGTGATAACCTTATGTGGCAAGACACTTCTGCCACAAATACTTTTCAGTTGTTTTAGTTGTAACCTAACAGCAGTGCTTAATAGTTATTACTGTACAGATTGATTAATCTTATATACTTATGTAGTGTTTTGACAGTCTCACCCTCTATGGAAAATTTATTGATAAAATGGATGTGTGGTCTCTGATAGAGAGTTGAATGCAAATTGCACTGTGGTGGAATAGTCTAACTAAAAGCAAACTTTCTTTGATTGCGCAGTCAGTGGTGTTCTGAATGAGTAGGATTTTTAAGCCATTGATAATAATTTAAGCATGATAATTATACTGGAAATTGCTATGGCTGCATTGATAATATTGCTTAACATCCTTGTGAACAAGCACAAACGTAGTAGGATTTTTAGGTTTTTCTTAAGATACGTTAAGATAGATTCTAGATATAATCACAATAAGAACGATGTTTCTTTTGTTTACATTTTCACCTTAAAATTATTTTAACAGGTAATTCTTTTGCTTTTGATGTCATGAAATGTAATTATTTGCAAAGCAGTCATTTATAAGACACATTAGATTCTCTCTTCCTCAACCTGAGCTTTGTAATGTGTCATAATAAGTATTATATATATGGCAACAATTATTCCAGATTTTCTAGGGGAAGTCCTGATTCCAAAATGTTGGCCAATTATTTACAACACTATTTGTCAGATTATGTATTAATTTGAGATTTAAAAGAAATAGAGTGACTATGGTTAAGATGGAATGTTTAACCAGCTGTATCATTAGTTAGAGATTACTTTGATAGTAAGTATAGAGAATTCTTAAGGAGACCATCTGGAGAGATTGCTTTCCTAGTTATTGTGACATTTCTTTAAAACTTATTTTTAAAAGATGATTCTCTTGACTTAAATTCTATGTCTTAAATACTATGTGCTGTGAGTAAGATCATGGTCTTGAGATTAAGTTTGGATTTAACTCCTGACATTACAGCTCTTTTAGCCTTAAATAATGTACTTATCTTTGTTCTGTCTCTGTTTCCACATCAATGAGATGAAAATGCTAATGAAACTTTTTTTTTGGAGTTTTAGGAAGAGTGCGTAAGACATGGTTTGGCACAGAGTAAGTGCTAATGCCTTTGGCCATGTCACATTGAACTTGATATGGCTCTTAAATCAGAACTACCTTAATGAAAATATTCCAAGTTACTCTTTAAATTATATTCAGAGCCTACCCTTTCCTCAAAGCACTATCAATGTGCGAGTTTTAAAAACATGAAATGCTGAAATCTCACCTAAGGTTACATCTAGGTTAACTCCTGTTGATCTTTGTGAAATTGGCAACTTAACCATAGCAGGTCAACAGGGAAATTGGACACAGAAAAAAATTCAGTTCCTTTTTGAAGAAAGAAAGTAATAAATATTGTGTGTGTGTGTGTGTGTGTGTGTGTGTGTGTGTGTGTGTGTGTGTGTGTTCATATAATACAGTAGTAGCAGATTTAAATGTACTGACCTGGTTTCTTTTTCTCAAATTGAAAAAAAATAAAATAAAAATAGAAATGAAATGAAATCAGCATTCTTTATAACTAAACTGATGATATACGTTATCAGTTAACCTCAGGAATGGGTGATTATTCTTACACAGTACAAACCTAAGTTTTAAAAATTCGGCCTCATTGGTACTGATCTAGTTTTACGTTCCCACAGCTGTGTAATACAGTAATATGAGTGGGTAAGGCATCACGTCTAGAATATCTGTGGTGAACCTGTTGGACTTGAATATAATCATTCCCTAATCTCACTGTGTAAAGACAGGATTAATAAGGAGCACCACACCTGTGAGGAGAAGTTCCGAATGTTTCATCTTGCTTACAGATAAAATGTGTTCCTTCCTTTAAAGAAAGTGCAGGAATATTGTCAGTGAACAAACATCCTTTTACCAATGAATGATATCCTTTTCCTGTAAGAGAAGGAAAATGATAGTTTGAATATGTAAAGGTATTTTAGAACCTGCAACTTGGAGGGTTCATAGTGAAGTGAAAATGTAATATCAGCTTTAAAAAAATACAAAATACTTTATTATGGTCATGCATTTAGTTATACTATCTATTTTTTTTTAAAGAATTATTTATTTATACATACAAGCTGGGTTACAGGTGAGAGGTGTGGGACGGCAAGAGGGTTCACCAGAGACAGAGTGGGGAGCAGAACGGGCAGATCAGAAATACACTGCTGAGGGGAGCAGCGGGCGAGGCAGGAGAGGTCTGCCGCACCATGTGGGATTCTCCCCGGCTGGGCGTCGAACTCGCATCGCGCACTGCCAACAGCTCCACAGCGTAGTGCTCAACCACTGCGCCACCAGGGAGGCCCCTATACTATCTATTTCTTATGCAATAACTTTTTTAAGAAAACTGATATGAACATGTCATTCTAATCTCCATCTTTTTTCTTTCCCTTTCCCAAACCTAGGGATCATCCATTAAATAGGGACAAGTATAAAAAATTTTAGAAAAATAGATGGTAGGTGGTAAAGTTAGAATAGTGGTGTTGAAAGTAATTTATTAAGCTTTTAGCTATCACTATGGTACTTCCTGGGGAGCCTTTTAAAAACTTCTAAGAGTCTTATGAAAATAAGAGTTTTCTTAGGGGTTCTAGATTACTGAGTAACTCTCCATTAATTTCTAGGTATCTGGTGACCCATCTCATGGGGGCAGATCTGAACAACATTGTGAAATGTCAGAAGCTTACGGATGACCATGTTCAGTTCCTTATCTACCAAATTCTCCGAGGTCTCAAGGTACAGATAGTATTAGTAATAATTTTGAGGGATTAATTCTCCTTTTCCCTCTCTTCCTTCCATTTGGGGTTCAGGAAATTTTTCTTATAGAAAATTCAAACATTCACAGAATCACACATATAATTGTAATTTAATTAATCCCTCTGTTTACCATAATTAGCGACATGTGGCCAGTCTTGTTTCTTATGTGTTCCTTAAGCCTTGGATTATTTTAAGGCAAGTCTAGACATCATACCATTCCACAAAGATTCTTCAGTGTGTATGCCTGAGTTAAGGACTGTTCATTATTACATGTCAACATTATTAGTAGTTTCTTGATGTAATCTAATACCAGTGTCATGTTAAAAACATCCCAAAGGAGGTAAATTTATTTGTGGGAAGAGCCAATAAAGTACCGAACCAGAGAGTAGGTTGAAAGCTATTTTACTCATATCCCAGCTTTGTGAGTAGAGTTGATGGTATGGAAATCATAATTATGATAAATATATAAACTGCTGTTAATTACTTATTATAATTTCTAAACCCACTATTAATACTAATAGTTCTTACTAATCATGAAAATATATATCAAATGTATCATATGACAGTGAAAGGTTGGAGATACATTTTCATTTAACTTTTCTTTTTCCACAGTATATACATTCAGCTGATATAATTCACAGGGTATGTATTGTGATTTTTTTTTTAATTAAATTATTTGGAGGAACTGGACTGGTAGTGGGTACAGCCTGACATTTAGCCAAGATCCTGATCTAAACTTGCTTTAGCCATTAAAATGTTGATTGTAACTTTGTACTAAGGTTAAACTGATTAGAGTAAGAAGATGTATAGTTTTTTGTTGTTTTTTTTTTTTAACCAATTTTAGGCTAAGTAGGCCTAGATACTGAATGTAGGATGGAGATTGTTTGTAGTTGGGTGAAGTCTTTTATGTCTGAATCCTAATCATTACCTGTAGGGAGAGACCATACCATGGGTCATAAAATTGATCCTGTCCTCTCTGTACTTACTTCCTAGGATCTAAAGCCTAGTAACCTAGCTGTGAATGAAGACTGTGAGCTGAAGGTAAGGTGGAAAGACAGTGATGATTGTTTTTCACCATGTCATTGTATGTTTGACTAACCAGGCCAACCATGATTTTTTTTTTCCTTTAAGTAATAAATAAGCCATGATTTTTTTAATCTGAAAATTCATAATGTCCTTAGGAATATTAGATTTTAAAATTTAAATCAGACTCGGTAAGCTATTTAAGTGACGTTAAAGATGACATCAGGTGTCTTGTTTCATTCTAAAATAAAATTCAATTAGAAATTTATTAGCTATAATAAAGGAAAATTATAGTTTAAATGTGAAATAAGTAATCCTGGATAGAAAAATATTAGATTTATTAGGTTCTTAAAAGAAAAATGGCAAACCCTCCTTATTTGAAATAATTCAGATAAGAGATACGTATATTGTATATAAAGAATAAGTAACTGAGTGTTTTTGTTTGTTCATTTTCCTTTTCTACTCAGTTTTGAGAAAACAATCTACATACAATGAAATGCATTATTTTAAGTGCATTAAGTGCATTGATTATGCACTTAATGATTATGCACTTAATGATTATGCGCTTAATGATTATTTTAAGTGCATTATTTTAAGATGTCCATTTGACAAATTTATATATCCATTAACCACTAACACAATAATGAGAACAAAAATTTTTATCACTTCAGAAAGTTCCCTTGTGCTCCTTGCCAGCCATTCCTCAGCCCTTTATCCCAACCCTGGCATCAGACTAACATGATCTGCTTTTTGACACTATAGAGTAGATTTATCATTTTGGAGTTTCATATAAATGAAATCATACAGTATTTTGTGTGTTTGTGTGACTAGCTTTTACTTAGCACTACATTTTTGAGGTTCATTTGTATTGTTGTAGGTATAAATTTTCATTCTTTTGTTGTTGTTGAATAGTATTCATTTTATAAATATACCATAGTGTTGATAACCATTTGCTTCATTTCCAATTTGGGATTATGTAAAGCTGCTATAAAGATTCATGTGCAAACTTTGTGGTATATATGTCTTCATTGCTTTTAAAAAAAATAGCTAGGAGTGACATTTTTGTTTTACTTTTGTAATATTATTTTTAAAGTTCTTATTGTGTTTACCATGCAGTCTAAGCATGGACCAGGAAATATGTTTATGAAAGTTATTGTTCTCCTTTTTTATAAGACACTGGAGTTTTTTCCTGCTTTGCAAGTCTTTGGAGTTTGTTTCAGGGCCTGGTTTCTGTCCTTTCCCTTAGATCTTGGATTTTGGACTGGCTCGGCATACAGATGATGAAATGACAGGCTATGTGGCCACTAGGTGGTACAGGGCTCCTGAGATCATGCTGAACTGGATGCATTACAACCAGACAGGTATTGCTTGCATTGGTTATTTAGGGTCTTTTCAGTACCGTATTGAGCACATTTGGGTTTCTCAGAAGCAGGCATGATGTGAGTGACAGGAAACATCTTTTCCTCCTTGAGTGATCCTTTTAAAGTCTATAAATAGAAAATACTTTGGTTGTTCAAATAGACTAAGCAGAGTTTTTATACACAGCTTTCAACCTTTTTGATCGAGCAGTTGGGATTTTGTATATTTAAATTTTTAACATACCACCTGAGTACTTCTCCCTGAAGACAGTGGATTGATAATTTTAACTTCTCAATATTAATTGGAACAATCCACAATTTCTACCGATAAACATTTTCCCCTTTGTGGATAGCTTATTTCTCTTGCTCCATCACCATTAAGCCCTTGAGTGGGATGATACTTAATAAGATTATTTCTATAAAAATGAGTATGATTATTGAACCTCAGATGTCTTAAATGTGATTTGAGTGTTTTACCTCCAGTTATAGTTCCATCTGTGGCCAAGTGTAATAACGTTCACTTCATAAGCACTTTTATTTCTCTTTAATTTTTCCAGTTGATATTTGGTCAGTGGGATGCATAATGGCCGAACTGTTGACTGGAAGAACATTGTTTCCTGGTACAGACCGTATCCTTTAAAAAGTTTTGTATTCTTTTTTCTCGGTATATTCCAGGTTCCATGGAAGTCTGTCACTTTTACCTATGTCTAGGGAATGCTCTGTTACTTGCTATTATAGTCCAGGTGTGTGTTATGAGATCTGCCCTCCTGCTTAGTTAGCCCTGCCAAGAGAGAGACTTCAGTTTACTTCTCTGAGTGGGAAAAATTCATCATTAAGATGGAGAACATCTAAAATTTCCCATATGTTGTCTTTTTTGCAAGGAGTTCCTTATATTAATCTTCCCACAGCAGTTCTAGACTGGAGCAAATCCATGACAAGTTCTAGATCTCAGTATATGTATGTTAGTCCATATATATACTTATGAATGAGTACAAGGTACCCACTTTAAATCAGGGATATCTTGCTTTTATGTTTGGTTTACATATTTAAAAGTGTATTTGGTGTTCTTGTAATTATATACCTCCTGACTCCTGTTACATTGTTTAACAACACATAATAAAAGCAAGAAGTGATAAGGTCACCTTGCCTGTGCCTTTTTATTTTTTAGCACAACTTAATTTTTACCCTAGTTGCAGCCAAACCTAAGTTTACTCCTAGACTTGTCGTCTAGTGTGTAGCTTATCATGGCCCCTATTTTCACCCCTTTCCTACCTCCTGCATGCTCATTTCATTGTTTGGTAATATCTTCAAAATGTGGTTTGTTGGAACTCCCATCTGTTCCACTTCCTGAAGATTTTGAAGTGAGAAAGAATGTTGAGCCTTATGCCTACAATTTGGTTTGAGGATTTATGGAAAATTGTTTTGACTAGGCTTCAGCAGGTAGATTGGGTTTTAGAGATGCTGCACATGCCAGTGTTCTGTCACACTTAGAGACCTACAAGCTGTTTCAGCCTTTCACCTAAGCTCATTCATGGAGTTTATATATCAGAACATCAGTTTACGTGCTTACAATTTGAGATAGACTTCTTGATCACTGCAATGTTCATGTTACCTATCCACAAACTCTATCTTCTGCTAGAGAAAATGTACTTTCCTAATGAACTAAAAACCTCTGTCCCTTGGGTGAAGCTCTTATTTCCCTTTGAATTGATAGCATTTGGTCTCTTTATACTTTGATCACCTTATTGCTACTCCTCCCCAGATTTTGTTGACTCAATACTTAGTGTTTCTCCTTTGTCTTTTGCTTCATTCACCATGTATCTAGTTCTTAGAAATTTGGTATATACATGACTGTACAAGAAAATTAGGGAAAATTTGTAATCCCCCTTTCCTCTGGTACATATCTCAGAATCATATCCTTCAGTGTGCCCCTGAACACACTCCTCTGCTGCGTCTTTGTTTGTTCCTCTCCTTCCTCTTCTTTACATCTGTGTCTGCATCTATCTTCATCAGTCATAGACATTCACCCACATAGCCACACAGATTGAGGGAGATATAATGGAGCATACTGGGTAAGAGCACATACTTGGAATCAGACATTCTGGGTTTATTCCTAACTATGAGACTTTGTACAGATTTTCTAACCTCTGTCTCTCGATTTCCTTAACCATGACATGCTGACAATATTGCATAGCTCACAAAGTGTGAGAATTCAGTAAGAAAATGTCTGGAACACAGCCTGCCAGAAATGTTAGCCCTTTTCTCCTTTTCCTTCCCACTTTATTATCTGCCTATGAATTACTAAAGGTAATTTTTTAATTTAATTTAAATTTTGTACAGATGGTAAAGGATGGACCCCCTTGGCAGGATACTGGTAGAAGGTTTCGAAGCAGTTGTACCCAATGGTCCTGTTGCACAGACGGCCAAGCGGCCTACTCCCTGCTGATTTGACACTTCTAGAAGGCTTTAAGTCTGTAAGAAGTCTTCCCTTTGAGCATAAAATTCTCTTCTATTAACTTTAGATAGAAAATACCTACCACTTAAAGTTTTTACTAGGGGATTCTTTTTTTTTTTTAGCACATGAGAATTCATTTCAAAATTCTTACTTCAGTAATAATACTGTTTCTTTCCTATTTGACTCTTTTTCAGACAGTTGTTCTCTTGGATTGTAAAGGTCAAGTTCACAGGATTTGTATTTGTAATATATATAACCTTCCTTTTGTCACGTACTATCAGAGCACAGGCTTTGATATATTTTTTAAGTCCCCACTAGATTCTATTGTGCAGCTGAAGTTGAATACAAGTAGAACTTAATTAACCCAGTTGAATTTCAGTTTTGATTTTGACAGATCCTGAAAAAAGTTATTTTGTTAGCAGTTCCTGTTTTTAAAATCTTTGGAAAACGTGCTGGGTCCTCACACTGTTCTTTTGTGCAGAAGGGCATGTAGCTACTGCTTATTTAAAATTTTTTAAATGCAACTGAATGCTGAGGCAACTTCAAAAGCATGCTTTTTGAGTACACAATTTTCTCCCTCTTTCCCTTATTTATTAATTATCTTACATTTGGAACTGGTGGCTTTTAGCTTTCTAGATAGGAACTTTATAAGACTTTCTGTGGTGTTGCAAATGTTTTCTGTATGTGCTGTCCAATATGTTGGTTGGTAGCCCAGCCACATGGGTTATTGAACACTTAATATGTAGCTAGTGAAATGTAGTAATCAAATTAAAAATATTTTTATGAAAAATATATATAACAAAATGGACCATTTAAACTTTTTTATTGTGGTAAGATGCGCCTAACATAAAGTTTACTATTTACACCATTTTAAAGTATACAGTTCAGTGGCAACATTCACAATGTTGTGCAACCATCACCGTTCTATTACCAAAACATTTTCATCATTTCAGAGGAACTGTATATTCATTACACAATAACTCCCATTCTTCCCTCCCGCAGCGCCTGATGATCACTCTTCTACTCTCTGTCTCTATGAATTTGCTTCTTCTCAATTTTTAAGTAGGTGAAATCATACAATGTTTGTCCTTTTGTTTCTGTGTTATTTCACTTAGTATATTTTCAAAGCGCATCCATGTTGTAGCTTGTATCAGAACTTCGTTCATTTTTATTACACATCATTATATGTGTATCCATTTTGTTTATCCACTTATCTATTCATATACAACTTAGTTTGCTTTCACCTTTTGCCTATTGTAAATAGTGTTGCAGTGAATGTTGGTATCAAATATCTGAGTCCCTGCTTTTAATTCTTTTGGCTATATATCCAGGAGTGGACTCATTAGGTCATATGGCAATTCTATGTTTAGCTTTTGAGGAACCATCATAGTGTTTTCCACAGCAGCTGCACCACTTGATATGCCCACAGTGATGTAGGAGCAAGTTCTCCATCTCTTCACCAACACTTACTCTTTTCTTTCTTCCTTTTATATCTGTCCCAGTAGGTTGAAGTGGTATCTCCCTTGACTTGGATTTTCTAATGACTAACCATGGTGAGCATCTATCTCTTCCTGTTTACTTGCCATTTGTAGATCTTTGGAGAAATATCTGTTCAAGTCCTTTTGTCTGTTTACCTTCTTGGTAATGTCCTTTGGTACACAAAAGTTTTCATTTTGATGACATTAAAGTTTATCTACTTTCTCTTTTGTTGCTCATGTTTTTGGTATCATAGCTAAGAAGGTATTACCAAATTCAAAGTCATGAAGACTTATTATGGTTTCTAGTAAAAATTTTATGGATTTATCTCTTATCCTTAGGTCTTTGATAATTTTGAATTAATTTTTGCATATGATGTGAGGTTAGGGATCCTACTCTATTCCTTTGCTTGTGGTAATCCAGTTGCCCCAGCACTATTTGTTGAAAAGACTGTCCTTTCCCCATTCAGTAGACTTTGCACTCCTGTCAAAAATCAAGTCTGTTCCAGCGGTCTATATAACCATCTTCATAGGAGTACTTCACTGTTTTCATTACTGTAGCTTTACAGTAAGTTTTAAAATCATGAAGTGTGAGTTCTCCGACTTGGTTCTCATTGTCAAGATTTGTTTTTGGCTTTTCAGGCTCCCTTGTTATTACATGTGAATTTGAGGATGGGTTTTTCCATTTCTGAAAAAAGAAAAAAAAAAGGTTGTTGGAATTTTGATAGCAATTATATTGAATTTTTAGATCCCTTTAGGTAATATTGTCATCTTAACAATAGTAAATCTTCCTGTCTATAAATGTGAGATGTCCTTCCATTTTTTTTATATCTTTAACTTCTTCCAACCTTGTTTTATAATTTTAAGTAAACAAGTCTTTCACTTCTTTTGTTAAATTTATTCTTAGGCGTTTCATTCTGAAGATGCTACTGTAAATAGAAATTTTCTCAATTTCCTTTTCAGTTTGTTTATTGTTGGTATATAGAAGCACAGCTAATTTTTATCTGTTGATCTTGTACCCTGCAACTTTGCTCATTTATTAACTTTAGTAGCTTTCTCGTGAATTCTTTGATACATATTTTTTATATGTAAGGTCATTTTATCTGCAGATATAGTTTTACTTCTTCTTTTCAATTTGGTTGTTTTGTCTTTTTCTCTTAACTGCGTGTTTTAACTAGAACTTCCTGTTCAGTGTTAAATAGCAGTGGTGAAAGTAGACATCCTTATCTTGCTCTTAGAAAACGTTCAGTCTGTCACCATTGAGTATGATTTTAGCTGTGCATTTTTCATAACTGTTCTTTATCATGTCAAGGAAGTTCCCATATAGTCATAGTTTCATGAGTTTTTTTTTTTAGTTCTTTTTTTTTTTAAGATTTTTTTATTTATACATACAAGCTGGGGTACAGGCCAGATGCGTGGGGCGGCGAGAGGGTTCACCAGAGACAGAGTGGGGAGCAGAACAGGCAGATCAGAAATACGCTGCTGAGGGGAGCAGCGGGCGAGGCAGGAGAGGTCTGCCGCACCATGTAGGATTCTCCCCGGCTGGGCATCGAACTTGTATTGCGCGCGTTGCGACAGCTCCACAGCGCAGATTAGTCTCATTCTTGAGAGATTCTTTTGGTACTGATTGTTAGTAATCCTTGGAATACTCCCAGATATGAGAAATATTACTGTTCTCCTTGAGCTATCAACAAGGTCAAAAATTGTATTGTTATTTTTGAAGAATGAAGATCTTCCTTTTAAGTCTAGTTGACTAAGGATAGCAAATGGACACAGCCGAAAAAAATTTACATTAGAAGAGAATGAGGTTACAGACTCTCTCTTCAGGTACAGTGCTAACTTATTTCAAATACCATTGGTTTTGAAAAGAGTGAGCCAGTTAAAAATTTATTACCGTATTTTAATACCTTGTAGCCCAAGGAAAAGAAAAACATGTGTTTTGTAACCCTGCTACACATCAAATACTGTTTTCTCTTCCTGAAATCACAGCTTTGGCTTATTGTTTTCCTTTCTTAGGTAATCAGTGAATTTCCTTCATGTGTAAAATTTTTTTTCCTTCTTTCATTTTACGGCAGCAACTAGAGAATAACGGGACTAGTAGGTCAGAACATCAGCTACTGATCACTCCACATGAATTTTTTGTTGTATTAAATTTGCTTCTTAATTTTACTTTATTGGTTTCTTTTAAACGTTTTGTGACCTACTTCAGACATATAAAAATGACAAAGAGTAGTAAATGATTCCCTGTGTTCATACCATCCAGATTATGAGAGAGAATGCTGTTAATAGAGCTAAAAGTTCTGGTGTACCCCTTTCTATCAGATCCACTCCTCACTTTAAGTCCTTGGTTTTGAGTATTCTCATTTTTAAAAAATCAGTTACACTTTAGACACGAAAAGCAAGTGTCATCATTTTGAAGGAGAAGAATATTTTAAGAGCTTGCAATTTGTCTTTTCTTCTCTGACTTGAAGAGAATGTTTTTCCAAAGAAGGTTAGACTTCACAAATTTGTCCACAAACCTGAAGACCTTAAGAAATTTCCTTTGTGTGACACTGAAAATGACTTGCAATGACCAAAAAGGAGGAAATAGGCTAATTCTTATTCCAGTGCTGTGTCACAAGGTGCATTTCCTATGCTCCAAAGAGAAATGCTCAGTTTTGCCCCAGTGAATTTTTTTCATCAACAACTGCTGCTCACAGCAGTAGTGGTCACAGGTAGGCTCTGCAACTGGTCCTTTCGTTCCTTTTCAACTATGGCCTGCCCAACTCTTAGGAGTTGGCTAGAACACTTACAAGTGCCTAGAATATCCCTGTTTTACTTTCCCTTTAATTATTCTATTATCCTTTTCTTTCCCCCTTACCTATTTGTTCTGAGTACCTTTTACTTTTATTACAAAGAGCCTAGGCCTAAAGGGAACATTAAACCTAAGTGGTCGTTTTTGAAAGTATAGGAGATTTATGATTTAACTTTGACATTGTGATCATTATAATTAAAACACATTTTTAATCAGTAAAAATATCTTCTGTCTTCTAAAAAAAGGATTAAAACCCCACTGTGAAGAATAACTTGCTGTGGAAATAACCATTGTCATAATGTGGTAAATTTTGCTTTGCTCTGCTTATATAGCTACTTGAAACTCCTTCTGGCCTTAACTGTCTGGACAAATTGTAGTGGCCTGACAGTAACTGGCGCTATTGGAGGACTGATGTATGTGTCAATGGACTTACCAGCTCTTGAAGAACCTATGGTGATTTCTTCTGTGGTTTGCATGCTTTGACTTCTTTCATGCAAGTGCTCTTAGCTACTAAGTAGATTTTTATTTGGATTGCTTGTTTACTAATCTCCTAAGTATTGACTGTCATGCTGTACCAACTCTCTGTGTCCATAGTTCTTACTCCCTCACGGTGTATATGTATGCTGTATGGTACAGACACTTCAGGTGGAATGTTTGAGAATTTTGTTAGGCCTGATATATATTGAATAAAACAACTTTCCCTCGCTACTTTATGATTTGTAGACTTTCTGTAGAGTATGGTCATTCTAGGTTTTGAGGGCATGGCAGACAGATAAAGCTAAATTGAAAAGCATATTATACCAAGTCTTTTCAAGGCAACCTATTCATACCAACCTTTTCATATCAACCTACTCTGTGGTTGGTATGAAGATAAGATGGCAACTGTCCCCAAAACCAGAGTGACCCTACTATGGAAAGTAAGTTACAGGAGTCCCTTGAGTAAATGTCCACCCTGTGGTTAGAAAACAGGACAGTGATAAAAATATCATGATAAAACTTTAAGTATAAATAAGTTATTAAGAAGAAGCAGAGATTAATTCAAACTCAAGATACCCTGGAAATCTTCATAGTGGCATTCTTACTTGAGCAGGACCTTGAAGAGGAAATAAAAAAGGGAAAAGCCTTGGTAGGAGGTGAGAGTGGAGGCTGTTTCTGTTTATGACTTGTAAAATAAGAAGCAGGAAACTTAGAAGTGACTGGTTGAAGCTTAGAAGTTTGGTGTGAGTTGAAACATCGAGTGCATTAAGACATAGTAGTTTGGGACAGCCAGAAAAGAAACTTGATGACAAAAATCATGGAGAGCCATGAACAGGAATGTGAGGCTGAGAAATTGAGGCACTATTCTTCAGGCCTGTGAATGTTTCATACTGCCATAAGGGGTAGAAAGATAACAGGTACCCCAACGCATTGCTGTAGCGAGTCGCAATGCCTAGTGGGAGTGGCAGACTCTTCAAGTATGTTGAGGTGAAGATAGGGCAGTTGAGAAACTCACAGCCCAGAGTCTTCTATCTTCTTCAGAAGGAATATGTAGCTTGACTCCCATTTTCAGTAGTCAGACATCTCTCAAACAGGAATACTACCATCTCAATAGCAGTTTTTCTGGAGGTTGGTTTTGATGCATGTATTATAAAACCACCTGTTTCAGAGCTGAAGTCTAGTTTTATTCTCATGTGATACACTTTATCTTGTAGGGTAACTGTCCAGTTAAATTTGTTGCTAAAGAGTCTAAGGATTTTTATAACCTGAATCATTTGAAATGAGCAAAGAGGATCTTGTATTAAATTTCTTTTGTAACATAGTTTGATTATTTTAAACAATATCCACCCTTCTTCTGTTCCCATTACTGTGTGCTTTAAAATTATTTTCTTGTCAATACCTTGAACTAAGAAATCAGTATTAAATTTTTAACCTCCAGAATACATTCTTTTCTCCCCCCATTTATAGGTGACAAAATTCTCCACTATTCTTTCTTCAGAACTACTTGTGTGAGTGAACTGGTTTCAGTTTATCCTTGTTTTCTATAGAACACAAGTTTTTGGATTAGGATGGGGTTTGGCAAACCTTTTCTTGAAGGCCCAGATAGTAAATACTTTAGGCTTTGGGAGCCGCATGATTTCTGTTGTAACTACTAAGTTCTGCCATAGAGAGAAAAAAAACAGCCATACATAAAATATAAGCAAATGGGCATCACTGTATTCCAATAGAATCGTTTTCTGAACAGGCAACAGACCAGGGTTTGCTGACTCCTTTTCTTCCACTTAAGCCAATTTCATATGAGAGTGTGGGGAGAATGGGCAAGAAGCCAGTAGAATATTGCATAAGTAATTTCTGTAACTTAGGCAACTAGGCATGCAGAGGTTGTCAATATTAAGTTACATTGTATTTTATTTACATGTATAATCATAAGCAGACATCTTTTCTTCCATCTACCTTTTTATCCTGCTTTATCTGCTCAAATATTTTGAGTGCCACCATATACTAGATAATTAGGCTAAGCTCTAGGGTAGGTGGTGAACAGGTTGAGGGTCCCTTTCCTCATAGAACGCCAACAAGAAAGGTAACCAGATTGCAATAAGCACTGGGATGACTTCAAGCATTGTGCTGAAATAGAAAATAATAGGGGGGAGGGGAATTCCTTATGTGAGTGTTAGGGGAACTCTTTCTGGGGAGGTGAAGTTTAAGCTGAGACCTAAAGTTGAGAAGGATGTAAGCATGTAAACTATTTTATAAGCATTTTTTCTCTCCTTTTAGCTTTCTTTTTTTTTTTCAGACAAGGCTAACAGCAGTAAGAACAAATGGAAAGATTTTGTCTTCTGGTTAGTACATGCATATGCATTCTTGAGTATACAAGGAAGAGTTGGCTACCAGAATAAAGGTTTGGACATTGTGGCCTATTATTTAGAGCCTTGGGACATCTGAGGCTTGTTAGTGCATTTATAAGGTTGAAACCTCCAGCGTGTTGCTTTGTCACAGCACTTCTCTAGAACCTGCAGATGCAGTGGGGGAGTGGGGCCCTCTGCTGGCCAACTGTCATTCACAGTCCTGTTCTGCCTACTCCAGTGATCGCAGAGGGGAGAGATTTTCTAGAGGGCATGGGCTTGGGCTCTGGGATCTTCTCAGACCCCAGTCATATCACAAGTTCCTTAGGTAAAGCCTTAGCGGGGGTATTCACAGGTAGGCTTGAGTATCCCACCTCCTATTCTCTGCTGCTTTTTTCTCATCTGTTGTGCTCTGCTCACCAGTGCTCTGCTTGACTGGCTCCTGATGCGTTGCTTGAAGGTGAGGAGGGAGGGAGGTGTGGACTGAGCGTATGGACTGAGTGAAGCTTTTGTGTTTTCATCTGCTGTCTTTGGCAGCTCATTGCCCAGGTAAAGTCATTTCACTTTCCCGATAGGTGATATTGACAGATGTACGAAGCGAATGTAAATTAGATGTATGTGTGGTAGCATTTTGAATCTTTGTACAGGAGGAGCCTGTTCTACTTGAAGTGATCATCCTGCAGAAAGAAGCCTTGACCTAGATGAATTCACCATTTTGGCTTGTTTTGGGTTTCTTTATTTTCGTTATTGGGATATTTTGTTTGTTTTTGTTTTGTTTGTTATTTGTTTTTCATTTTTATTTTGTCCCAACATTTTCCTTTATAGTCCACCATTAGATATTGATCAGTTGAAGCTCATTTTAAGACTCGTTGGAACCCCAGGGGCTGAGCTTTTGAAGAAAATCTCCTCAGAGTCTGTGAGTTGATGCTTTGATTGTAATTATCTGCCCTTTTGAGAGCCTCTGCCACTTTTCTTCCATCGATCTGTTCTTTAACCTGGGTATGTTTGTAAGCACGCGTGCCCTTTGTGTGCCGAGTTCCAGGGTGAGCTATAAGTGTGCGTGTGCATGCATGTGTGCGTGTGCGCACACCCACCCACTCACATGCTTGAGTGTGTTTGTTCTCTCGCTCTGGGGATGTCTTTGGATCGTGGGAGCTTCTGTTGGGCAGTGGTGTCTTGGTAAATGAGGTCTGAGATTCTAATTCATCTCAAGAGATTAATGGAAAATGTATGTCTCCATTTTGAACTCTGACATCATCTTTCTCAGAAGCTTTGCATACACTCAAGTTCTTTTCACTTTTTGGTTAGTGCTTGTCCTGAGAATGAGCTTCACCGTGTATTAGTCTAGCTTTATCACTCAAAGAATGAAATGGGCATTGTCTGCACAGTATTGCATTTTTCTAGAAGTTACTTGCTTTTTCTTGTTTTAGAATAGATGGCTCACCTATGCTGTATAAGTGTCTATTTCAAACAGGGGGACCTCTTTATCCAGCCTCCAGACCATCAGAGGAGACATCTCTACTCCTGCAACCTCACATCCAGTGCAGTGAGATTGTAAATCCATCCTCCCACAGCTTGCCATTGTAATTACAAGTTCAATAACCTGAGAAAGAGGTTTGGAGCTAATGCCTCTCTGCCTCTACCCAGGAAATTAGAAGCTATGGGGACGCAACTCTGGCTTACTCTGGCTGTGATTTCCTCCTGTTGATCATTTTCTTGAACGAGAGATGTGAAAGAAAGCCCAGCCTTTCTCCCTTTTCCTCCCTCCGTCTATTGCCAGACAGTTGGGACAAAAGGGAAAAGAGCTCTAGAGTCAGACTCCAGTTGCACCTTCCTGGACTGTCCAGCATTTCTGACTGAAGGGGGAGGGGTCCCTTTGCCCAATTGGGAAGATTGCAGGATAGCTTGAGCAGGTGAGTTTAAACTGTTTATCATCTCTCTGGCAAAATAAAGAATGTCATCATCTGGTATGTATCTGCTGCATTCCTTAAAAGGACCCCAAAACCCAGTGCATTTATGAATTTACTATTCTGAAGGATATAAGAGAGGACACTGGCTCTATTTTATTTTGTTTCACTTACAAGATGAGGATGCAAAAGAATAGAAAGACTATGAGTGCCTGAGTCATCCACTGAGTCACTTGGCAAAGCTCAGCACAGACCCCAGATGTCCTGATAACACGATCTAAACTTTAATCTCTGTTTTGAAAGCATTGTCAGACCACAATGTCAACTTAAAAGGGATGTTTTCCTTTTTATGAAGTGTTGAAGCTAGATTTTAGAGTAAATCAAAAGAGAGAGGAGATAGTGCTTAGAGAGAATAGTCCTTTTTTTGTTTCCATTGCATGTTTAGAAAAATCATTTAATAGAATGGACACGACAGCAGGACTGTGGGGTTGGGAAGAGCTCAGTTTATTAATGAGTGATGCTAATGAGATTAAAGTAGCAAATTTAGTCCCTGTCTGAGATTGACTACTAGCAGCTTTTTCTCAGTCTCCTCTCCTACCCACAACCATTTTCACTAAAGATATGTGTTCTTAGTCCAAGAATTTCTTTTTTTTTTTTAAAGATTTTATTTATTTATGCATATAAGCTGGGGTACAGACCAGAGGCATGGGGTGGCGAGAGGGTTCACCAGAAACAGAGTGGGGAGAAGAACAGGCAGATTAACTGAAACACACTGCTGAAGGGAGCAGTGGACGGGCAGGAGAGGTCTGCTGTGCCATGTGGGAATCTCCCTGGCCAGGCGTCGAACTCGCGTCACCGCTGCCGACAGCTCCACAGCACACCACCTAACCGCTGCGCCACCCGGGAGGCCCTAGTCCAAGAATTTCTAAAAGTAAAAGTATGGGTAAAATGGTATTTCTCTATCCTTTACTTTTAAATGAAAACCAAATGCCCTACCTAATAATGAGATGTCTTTATCATAAGTGAAATGGGGCACAACTTGCATTTCAGCAGTTCAAGCACAGAATTGGGCATAATAAAATTAAGTACCAGAATATAGAATTTAAATAATATTGTATTGAGTATAAGAATAGGAAGCTTTTTTCCCTTCCTGCATAGTTGTGGTGAATGGATAAAAGCAGTTAAGACATTCAAAAGGGTAGACAAAATTAATTTGATGTTAGTGACACTGCCCAAGTATCTGTTTATGTTCAAAGCACATGCTGGGTGGAACATGATGTGTCAATAACAAAGCCAGCTGAGTAAAATTGTTTCAAGATTTTAAAAATGAAAAGAAAAATCCATTAGTGAAGGGATAAGTAAATAGACAGCCAATAGCAATAGCTGTTTCCATTGTTACTGGAAAGTAGTGATGAAGTAGAGATACCATCATTTATGCAGCAATTCTATCGTTAAGTAGTAGGACATTCTAAATAAGAAAATGCAGTAGTGAGTGGACTGATTGAGAACAAGTTAGGATGTGCCATGAGTGAGGGGATAAATGGATGATGATGGATGGCTAAGGATAGAGAATTTGGGGGATTGGAGACCTAACACCTACAGTAATCAGTGAAAGAACTGAAAAAAAGAAAAATCATGGTAAGAAAGCAAAGCCCTTCCACTGTCTTACTCATGCATTTTTCTCTGAAAATGTATTCTTCCTAACCTCCTGACAAGGAGCTGTAATAACCTGTTTGACAAAAGGAAGCAAAAATGGAAAATGTACAGATGAAAAAATGTTCACAAGAAGGAAGAGAGATGGCAGGGTTTAACATTTTGAAACTTAATTGGTATTCTGTAGGGCAGGTTTATGTGGTGGGTGGGGGTGTCCCTATTGTTATTTCTCTAAGCATACTATTTATGTAATTTGTTTAAAGGTAAACCTAAACATTGTTGTGAGAATATAAAAAGAACTTCATGCCACCTTCTGAATATCCTGGCCTCTATCTTTGGGCTTAGGGCCCATGGAAGGTGGTTTGGAGCATGTGGTCCCTCGACCCTTCTTAACAGCCAGCCTGCATTTGCTGGGATCTGACCACTGGAGAATTTGCATTCAAGGCTGAGCTAAAGTGGGAAAATTACCGAGGGAAGCCAAAAAAGAAGTGAAATTACTTGACCAGGATGCTCATTCAAAATGGTGCTACAACTGAAAAGGGGAAGTAATAGGTAGCAAGACAGGGAATAGTAAAAGGTATTTAATTGGATTTGTGGGAGGGTTTTAAAAATCTCATCACTTATGCTTTAATAAGAACATATGATAAGCTAACTGTTCGCATATTATGGAAGAGGGAGAATTGTGTTAAAATGAATGAGATAGCTACAGGAGAAATGTCCTCTTACATATAGAAGAACTTGTAGCACTGCCTTGTGAGATAACTGCAGTGTTTCCACAAACTCCCTCCCAGCTGTTTGTTAAGTGAAGTTAGTCCGTTCACCTGTTAAAGAGACTTGTGGGAGAAATCATTGTGGCATGCGGTGACGCTATCGGCAGCCTGTGGCTTCTATTTTGTCTCTGCCAGTAGCTTTTAACTTTCCCCTTTCTTCACTTAACCATTGTGTGTGTGTGTGTGTGTGTGTGTGTGTGTGTGTGTGTGTGTGTGTGTGTGTGTGTTGCTTTAAAAATGTACCACTACTAATGTCTTTGAAACTTGGCATTGCTTATCAATCCACACACCCACCTATGCACCTATGTCTTATATTTGGAGGGGTAGTATCTTGGAGAATCCCCAGAACCTGTTCCAAGATACTTATGCCTTCCTTGAATGGAATATGATATATCGTTTATTTTGTTTTGTCCGAAGTTGAGTCAAAATTTTCTGAATCATCTTTTAACCCACAAGCAAACAGCTTTTGGCCATCAGTTCTTGAAAATAGTTCTCTGGCTGGCATCCTGGATCGAGGGGTAGTCTCTTTCCAGGGAGCCTAAAATATTTAACATTAAAGATGATGCTAAAACAAAACAAAACAAAAAGCTCATTTTTCTTGTCTGCATGTCCAATAATTGGCTACATGCCTAGTAACTCTCACGCCATTCTCAGAAGTGTGCTTTAACATGCAACTTTAGGCTCTGGCCTGGGGTGGGTGGAATGGATGGGGAGTAGACTTTTTGTTTGTTTGGGGGTAGCTTTTTAGCATTCTTTTAACTTGAATTGAAAGTTATTTTTTGCACTGTATGTTTAACAATGCCCTTGACTAGGCATCTAAGATATTAACCAGCTTCAGCAGATTATGCGTCTGACGGGGACACCCCCGGCTTATCTCATTAACAGGATGCCAAGCCATGAGGTGAGAACAAATAGACCATCAGGGACATCTAATTCAGAAGGCCACATTCTCGTTTGATTGCCACTGTATATAACCAACACGGTATTTTAATGTCACAGAGTGCCTGCATGTGCCGCGAGGGCTGCTGGAGCCAGGATTGCCTATGCGCTGTCACAGGGCATGGACATTTGGGACAAAATACCATCTTGTCCTGTGGATTGAGACTGCAACTTTCAAGCTTGCACATAGAAATTGATGTTACTTTTATGTGTGGATTTTATGAATTTAGTGTTCATGTAGCAGTCTGTGTTTTCCTAGATTCTTTTCTGTGCCCTTAGGGTATGCCACCATCAGTGAAGTTCTGCTGGAGGGGGAGCTAATTGTAGGCCTTAAGCATATTTTCCTGTTTACCCATTTTTTTAATGACCAAAAGGCAGTATTCTTCATGCGAAAAGAAACTATAAATTATCCAACAATAATAACTACTATATTTAAAAGAAAATATACAAATAATGTAGAATAAATATGAAGTCTTAGGTAGTGTTAGGTGCCTTTACAAATTCTTAGCCATTTTCATCTAATTCTAGTTATCATCAGAGATGATTGGTAATACTTTCTAAGGTGCCCTTAATCTTTTTGGTGGCACCACAAAGGCCCTTCCCAGCAGCTTGGTTTCCACTTCTGCTGCTCAGGTGGTCTTTTTATTTTCCTTTATTTATCCTATTAGAGAGATGACTGCTCTCCATATGAGCCAGTTCTCTTACCTCTGTTTTCCTTTCATTCTTTTATGCACTTGGTTAAGTAGAAAGGGATTATGGTTCTGTGTATATTCAGTTCCTGGAACTTTCCTTTCAAATTGGAATATTCTTAACTGCTTGTGTCTCCTGCTTACCCCACATAAATGACTATGAAGATGAAGGTTGCCCTAGCAACCAGAACTTTTTCTAACCTTGTGTGTGTGAACACAAATATACGTACATACATACCTTTACTGTTAAGTTGTATTAAAGCAGGGATTTTTAAGGAGGTAGTTAAATTGCATTCCAAGTTTTACCTCAGCTACTCAGATCAACTGATAATGGGATTTGTTCTTTGAAACATAGTTTACTATCTGATATCTGAAACACACAATTCCAAATTCTGTATTTACATGATTATTTTCAAGACCAATTTTTGGTTGTGCCTTGATTAGAGCTATCAGTCCTTGAAAGTGTTTGAAATTCCATAGAATGATATTTAGAAATTGTGAAGCTGAACCATCTCTAGGAATTGAGAACAGACTTTCCTTTCTAAAGGCGACAAAGATGGCAGCTGTTTATTGAGCTCTCACTCTGAGCTGAGTGCTATGCTAAGGAAACTGGCTTGTTAACCTAATCCTCACTCCAACCCTGTGGAGTTGGCACTATCGTGAATCCCCAGTTCATAGACAAAGATTCCATGACTTAAAAAGAACACCTGACTTGCTCAAAGTGGCGAAGTCAAGATTCAAACTCAACCTTGTCCCACCCCAGAGACCAAACTCGTAGCAACTATATTGGTAATATAAAGGTTGGGTCAGAATGTTCATTGAAGCCCTTCCATGAGTTTTATCTCGCTTGAATTTCACAGTAGCCTTATGATACAGGGAAGCCAAATACTAGTACCTAATATTAATATTCACAGATGAAGTAGCTGATATGCTAGTTGAGAGTTGCCCAAGTAGATGTAGCTGGTAAGTGGTAGAGATGTCTACATAGATTATGTGGTTTATAATCTATTACTCTTGATGGCTCCTCTTAAGACTTTTTTTTTTAATATTCAAGAACAATACACCAAACTTCTATGTTTACTTACTAGTTCCAAGATTATTTTTACCAAGGTTTAATATTGATACCCTTTGGGGCACTAGTTGTGCTTACAGAGGTCACCACCAGCAAAAGAATGCTGGTCCTAGATTTTATTGAGGAATATTGAACACTATGATGATTTTAGCTTTTTAGGAAGTTTGTCTCAAAATCAATTAATTCTTAGATACCTTTTGCTCGTTTTTTAAAATTCTGATTCTATAATCAGAAAGCAAAGGAAAGAGAATTTAATTTTTAGTATTCTCATTTACCTGAAATATAACTGTGAGAGATAGCCAGAATACATAAAGGTGATGTTTGTAAGTAAAGATGTTAGGGTGGCAGTAATGGAGAATTCTTCAATGAATATCAAATACAGCCATAAACTCAAGAGCTAGGAGACTCCATCTCTGACACTTGTTCCATGAAGGACCGAGACTCTTGAGATTAGTAACAGTATTGAATAAAACCATTTGAAAACCCTTGTTTTTGCAGGCAAGAAACTACATTCAGTCTCTGACCCAGATGCCGAAGATGAACTTTGCAAACGTATTTATTGGTGCCAACCCCTTGGGTGAGTTGACCATATCCTCATCGCATGGATATTGACTTGGTTATGACATAAATGAGGGATTTTTCTGTGTTTATAAATTGCTGGATTTTTTTTTTTAATCACATAACATGCATATATATCTAAATAATCACAGAATTTAGTGGTAGAGAAGGTAATGGGAAAAGACTGAGGGACACAGCAAGAAAGGTATTGAAGAATGCCTGTGACTCGTTCACAACCACTGCCATTTTATGTCCCAGATTGAGAGTGAAAACAACTGAAGCACAGATGTGTGTGTAGAGGACCCGCCCAGGAGCTCTCTGCAGTGTGCTTTGCTCTGCTTGTAGCTTCCCTGTGCTCCTGTAATCTTCATCCCTTCCCTCTTCTTCCTCTGTCCCTCACAGATATCATCATTCTTTCTTCTTTGTGGAACTAGCTAGCCACCTGAGACTTTAAGAAATGCCTCTTTTTTTCTTCCTCCTACCCTCATCTCCAAGATCCTTGGCAAAGGGATAAGTATTGCCTTGGCTAAAAAAGGAGTTGCTTTATTCCTTAAAGCCAGGCCCAATATCTGCTTCATTTGGCCCTGAAAGTGGCATTGCCTGAGAATCTTGGTTCCCTGACTCTAGGAGAGTGCAGTGGGATAGTGCTATTAAGTCTGTGTGGGCCAGCGCTCTGCTGAAGTATCCTAGGAACTGTGCTTCAGGTTTAGTTTTATACTTTTGAGGACTGACAACTGTGAGGACCTCTTCAGAAACTGGAGTGAAGGCTAAGTGGATTTGCTTTATTAAGTACTTCATTCATTGTGATTGTTGAGAGTGGTTTCACTGTTAGTGCGATAATTCCTACAACAGCAGAGATACTCACGCTCTGAAGTTTTGGGCCATTATGGAAAAGTTGATGTCAGCGTTGGAGCTGGAAAGGATGTCAGCTGAGTCATTCTCAAGTCTAAGAGTGAATCCACAGTCATCAATGACAGCGATATATAGAATTCTGTTGGGATTGGTTTAGGTTTGCATCTGCCCTCGTATGCTCTCATTGGCTTTGTACAATTTATTGGAACTGTATTATTATCTAGTTCAAGGATCTGTAAGAAGCTTTCTTTGAGTCATAAGTACACTAGGATGTTGGGAAATGTGTGTGGTAAGCTTTCTTTTCTGTCATTCAGCTTTCAGTATTTTCATCATATCAGTTCATGTTGTTGTAGACATGGAAATATTCACTATTTGACCTCCCACTCGGCAACTCAAAAGAGATTTGTTAATTTATTTTTTTAAGGGGAGAAGAGAATAGGTATGTATACTAGAAACTTATTTAGGGCATATGCATCCTGTTAGGTGTTCCATTCCTCTGGAGTCATGACGTTTAAACATTCAGGAGAACTGGATACCACTGAGCAATTTAGACTGCATGTGAGCTGAGTGGAGGCTTTGGGCCATCTGGTATTCAGCACTTCAGTTCAGAATTTAAATGTTCTGGCAATCCAGTGTCAAACCAGTGATGTCATACAGTCTCTTCTTGCAGCCAGAACATGGTGTTAATGACCTCGAGCTTGCACCCAGCATATTAACTGAGCAGGATACACCAATGATAAAAATATCGACAGGAAGATTTTGTCAGTCACTGACTTCATGATTCACCCCTAGTCCCAAAACATTGATTAAAACTTAAATTGCTCTTTAATATAGTATGTTTATATCTGTCAAAATCTTAGAGGAGTCTTTTCTTACCTATAATCAAGGTATTAGATATAAGAACATGATACTTTTTACCTTAGGGTGGCAAAGACTCATCGTATAATCCAAACTATGGCTGATAAGGTTTATTTTTCTAAGAAGAAAAATCTAGGCAAGCCTCCTAGTGCTTTAAAGTATAAATGTATGAACTTGAATTGACATATGAATAGTCACTTTGTTCCCAAACCCACATTTCTCCTTTAGTTTACTCTGGAATTCAGACTGAAGCACAGGGGTCTTTTAGAACCCCCAGGGTGCACAGCAGTCAATCTCTTCAGGAAACTGTCCGCCCCTTCAGTGCCCACCACTGCCCCTTCTGCATTTAAGGAACCATCAGTAACTTACAAAGTCCCAAAGCCTTTCTATTTATCAAAGGGGTAACTATGATCATGGATATATTTATTCTCCCAAGTGCTGTCTAACGTCTGGTTTTCAGGAATTACAAGGGATAGGGGGAAAAGTATAGACATCTAATAACACATAAAAGGCCATCAGACAAATTCCTACTGATGGGTATTCTCAGGAAAACTGGAGGCTTTTTTCAGGTCAAAATCAGGGGAAAGTAAAGATTAAAGACAGTAAAGAGGGATTATTCTAGATTAAGAGAGACTAAAGAAACCAAATCAAGTGCAATGCATGAGCTTACTCAATCCTGGTTTGAACAAATTAGATGTAAAAGATAGCTTTGGGGTAACTGGAGAAATTTTAACATGAATGGGATCTTATCTGATATTTGGGAGTTACTTATTTGTCAGAAATGATAACAGTTTTATGATTATATAGGAAGATGTCATTATATTAACATATTTAGGAATAAAGTGCCACATCTATAATTTTATTTTTAAAAGGTCTGGCAAAAAATGTATTCAGCTAGATAAGGAATATTAAATGTTGAAAATAGTGGTGTGCCTGTGTGTTCACTGTGCTATTGTTATTTCATAGTGAAATTTTAAAAATAAAATTCCCTTTCATCCAAATATCATGTATTAACCACATACCTATGTTAAACACTGTTTGCTAATTGTTTGAAGATTCATTGGATGAATATTTGCCATATATTAGTAAATAAACAGTGAAAAGCAACAAAAAGTGAAAAAAAAAAAAAAAGAACCCAAGAACCCAGCCCTTCCTACCTCTTCTAAAATTATTTTGGTGGTAATTTGACTACAGTGCTAGCAGTTTGATGTTGACATTCCACAAAAGCTTGTTCAAACAGAATCTGAGTTAATTTCATAAGGTTTTCTTTATTGTATATTCTTTAAAAACACACGTGTAAACATATAAAGGGACATCATATAGCAGGCACTTTATCAAAGGGGTAACTATCATCATGGAAATATTTATTCTTTCAAGTGCCATCTACCTTCTAGTTTTCAGAAATTCTTTAAGTATGAAGGGTCAAAACTATGCGATTATTTAAGAGCCATACGTTTTTGGTAACATGTTAACTCTTCTTGTTTCCTTCCAATCTGTGATACTGACAGCTGTCGACTTGCTGGAAAAGATGCTGGTATTGGACTCAGATAAGAGAATCACAGCAGCCCAAGCCCTTGCACATGGCTACTTTGCTCAGTACCACGATCCTGATGATGAACCAGTGGCTGACCCTTACGATCAGTCCTTTGAAAGCAGGGACCTCCTTATAGATGAATGGAAAAGTAAGTCACGAGGACAGGATTAACATCTGGCTGTTGAACTTAGATTTTAGAAGCTTACCTACTTAGAACTGGGGCAAAAGAGGATTTATAGCTTTCTGTTACCACTAACCTAAAACTGTGGGAAAAATAAAATTTTCTGAATGGTGCTCACCAACTTGCTGAGACTTACATAATTAGGGTCTCTAATGCAGAATGAGTATGTTCCTGTAATGGAAACTGTCTCCTGGGCATGATGACACCCGGGACCTCTGAGACTCTTTTGTCTGGTCTGAATTTGTGCACAGTCTCACTGTCTGCGTGGGGCTTTGAGGTTCTTGGAGTCTGTGAAATTATAGTACCTCTCTGAGATAAGTAGGGTGTAGTATCTTTACAGTTTTACAATTGATTGAACTGGGACAAGAGGACTTGTAGCTTATCTGGTACCTTAGACCTACTTAGGCACGTATCCAGAAATGGAACCCAGCTCTGTTACTCTTGAGTACCATCTCCAGATAACATTAAAGAGGAGGCAATCAGTCATGAAAGAAACAAGAGAAAGTATTCTTTTGTCCATACCCTTGAACCTCACTTTTCCTTTAGGATATCTATCACACACAAACCATGAAACAAGTTACTTGAAATAGCCCATCAAGCCACTAGCCTGCACAGGGCGGGGCAATCCTGAGCTTAGAACGTAGAGCGCTTGCCTGCAAAGAGAATAGTCTCACCCTGTTTTCCCTTCCCAATTTCTAGGCCTGACCTACGATGAAGTCATCAGCTTTGTGCCACCACCCCTTGACCAAGAAGAGATGGAGTCCTGAGCACCTGATTTCTGTTCTGTTGATCCCACTTCACTGTGAGGGGAAAGCCTTTTCATGGGAACTCTCCAAATATCATTCAAGTGCCTCTTGATGCAGAGATTTCCTCCTTGGTGGAAGGGGTGTGTGTGTGTGTGTGCGTGCGTGCGTGCGTGTGCGTGTACATGTGTGTGTTCATGTGTGCGTGCATGTGTGTTCTCACACATGTGCGTGTGTGTTTGTGTGTGTGCATGTGTATACCTGTCTTGGGGGGGTAAGAGAATATGAGCAAACTCTGATCACAGTGACTTTACATGGAGTTGCAGCTGCCTCTGGCAGCCTCCACTTGCTCTTCTTCACGAGTGAGCTCAGGCACATAGAGCTGCCATCTTCTTGGGGATATGTCAAATACAAAGTAAAAAATATTAAACATCCCAAATCCCAGTCATGCTTTTGCCATTTTGGCGTCTCCCTGTGGCCCCACCTTGATGGTGGGGGTAGAAGACTGCCTCCCGCAGTGGCGCAGAGAAGGCGCACTGCTGGCTGCTCCAGACCTGATGCCGTCCTTCAGCACAGCGAAAGGCCCAGCTGGCTGTGTGCGCTCGTCTCGAGAGTCTCAAGACTCTCAGGTGTATCTGAAACTGTAAATATGTTTGTGCCTTAAAAGGAGAGAAGAAAGTGTAGTCAGTTAGGAGAGTGCAGCAGATGAAGTTCTGAGCCAGTGTTGTCAGACCGCCACTTACATAACCAGGGAGCCTCCAGCGGCGCCGTGTGTGCACGTGTGAGCATGCGTGTTCTCTTTCTCCTCCTCCCCGGGTGGTGTTGCCATTTCTCTGCTTACCCCTCACCTCCAATGCAGAGGTTTCTTGAGTATTGGCCCCAGTAGTCAGAAGCCGGCTGTTGCTGTCAGTATCCTTCCTGTGTGCTCTTTATTCCTAGCAGAGTGACAATGTGTTTGCACGTCTTGCTATTTGAGCATGCCCAGCTGCTTGTCCTGTCCTCCTCGGGAGGCCCTAGTGCCAGGCAAGTTTGCCAGCGAAGACTTCTTGGGTAGTTCAGAACCCACGTCACCTCGGCTGCTGCTGTGGGCAGGCGACGTCATCCTCTTCAGCCCCCACTGCTGTTTGTGTTGAACACAATTGATACTCCAGGTGCTTTTGATGTGAAAACTATGAAGAAATGAAACAGATGGATGTATAGCATTTTCATTCTTGCCATCTGGTTTTCAACAAGCTATTTCGGGAAGTTATCGTGAGAAAGATCAGGGCTTTTCCCAGGAATATCTCAGACTTTGGAAAGGAAGTTACTCTCTTCATTCCCAATAAGCAATTCTAAGAAATGCTGAAAATCAAAGTGAAAAATAAAAACTCATGAGGCCAGAAACTCTTTTCGCAACCTTTGTTTAAATATGTTTTGGTTTTTTTTTTTAAAAGCAACAAGTTTTCTTTTCCTCCCCTCTCTGGAAAAGGGTCTTCTTGGCAGCTTAATATTGACTTCTTGGTTTGGGGAGAAATAAATTTTATTTCAGAATTTTGTACACTGCAGGAATCTTTTGAGAATGTGATTCCTTTTGATGGGGAGAAAGGGCAAATTATTTTAATATTTTGTATTTTCAACTTTATAAAGATGAAATATCCTCAGGGGTGGAAAAGAGTTGTTTTCATAATTTTCTGAATTTCAGACATCTTATACGACAGAAGGGCCCATATTTAAAGCTTTTGTGAAAGTATGAAGCCACTTCCATTTTGGCCATGTGATGAAGTCTTGTGTTTGGGCCCAGGTGTTGCCATTTCTCTGTCACAGTGCCATGGCTCGGGCACTCCAGAGGGACAGGGTAGGACCCCTGAGTCAACTGGAGCAGGAAGGCAGGAGGCAGCTTCCTGGTGATCACCCCTCACCTGGGATTCTCCCCTTCTTTAAAGGAAAATGAATGCAAAGCCTCATCTCCTTTATACGCAGTTCAAATCCTCACAACCCACAGCAGGATGAATTTTTTCAGCCGTGTTTGGTTGTAAATGCTAGTGTGATTTCCTATAGAAATACTGCTCTGAATATTTTTTAATAAAGGTCTTTGCACATGTGACCACATACGTGTTAGGAGGCTGCATGCTCCAGGAGCCTGGACTCAGCTGGAGCCTGTGGAAGAGCTCCTGGGTTTCTGAGCATCGTACTCCCGTCTCCTGATTTCTCCTGATTTCTCTGAAGAGAAAACAAAAGAGAGAATGAGGGAAACTGCTATTTTATTTGTATTCATGAACTTGGCTGTAATCAGTTATGCCATATAGGATGTCATACAATACCACTGGTTCAAATAAAGCCTATTTTTCAAATGTAGTGAGTTTCTCAAATTTATTATATTTTTCTCCTATTTGTGGGTATGTCATGCACACTGTGGCATTGTATCCGGGTTCTTTCAGCTGTGGCCTGGCGTACATTCTTAGGCGTATACTCTACGGTGAAACAGATGTAGCAGTTAACCTGCCTTGATAGCCAAGAGCAGATCAGCACGGGGTGACCTGGCCAGCTCTGACCGCTGCACCGGGGTGTCAGAGGAGCCTAGGACAGGGGTCAGCACAGTGGCCAACAGCCAAATCCAGTCCACCACCTGTTTTTGTGTAGCTTACTAAATAGAATTTTTACATTTTTAAACAGTTGAAATGGAAAGAACAATATTTTTTTTTAAAAGAGCGTCCCAGAACCCTCAGTGGCTTTTTTTTTTAAAGGTTTATTTATTTATACATGCAGCTGGGGTACAGGCCAGAGGTGTGGAGTGGTGAGAGGCTTCACCAGAGACAGAGTGGGGAGCAGAACAGGCAGATCAGAAATCCACTGCTGAGGGGAGCAGCGGGCGAGGCAGGAGAGGTCCGCCGCGCCATGTGGGATTCTCCCTGGCTGGGCATCGAACTCGCATTGCTGCTGCCCACAGCTCCACAGCTCCACAGTGCAGCGCTTAACCGCTGCGCCACCAGGGAGGCCCCGAAAAGAACAATATTTTTACAGCATGTGAAAAATAACATAAATTTCAAATTTAAGTGTCCATAAATAAACTTATTAGGACACACCCACACATCTGTTTAACTTTGGCTGCTTTTGTACTACAATGATAGGGTTGAATAGTTGAGACAGAGACCATCTGGCCTATGAAGTCTAAACCTGACAGAAGTTTGCAGGT
The DNA here is from genome assembly GCA_004024925.1 of Scalopus aquaticus. NCBI lineage: Eukaryota > Metazoa > Chordata > Mammalia > Eulipotyphla > Talpidae > Scalopus > Scalopus aquaticus. The sequence continues at coordinate 133,344 of PVIJ01000560.1, forward strand.
GCCTGGCCCAAGACTTCAGTTTCCTCATCTGTAAAGAGAAGTTTCTTTAAATAGGTATTTTCTTCTTTTCAGCTTTGACATTCTGTCTGCCTATAGAAAGTATATTTTTATTTTAAAATTGCCAGACAGAAGGTTAGATGGGCACGTTGTTTACAGACTTTTAAGTGAAGTGTGATGCTTTTGTCTCTGGCTCTTGACAGTAGTGTCCAAACTACTGAATTGCATCACAGGGTTAAAGGGCCATGAGATCTCACAGCTGAGTTTTCAGGGCCTGTGTTGGTGAGTTTCCTTTCTCCGTGGCCTAGGAAGACCGACAGGTTTCCCAGGGTGCATTTTGAGTCCCAGCCTGTGAGGATATAGAGGGCTTGCAGCTGTTTTTCTCTCTTGTTCTGTTAACTGGTTTTTGGCTGGCAGCTGGCAAGGATGGTATCGGTAGAAAGCAAACCAAGAATGGGTTTTTTTTTTTCCTTCATCTTGTCCTCAGTGACTTCTTAAGTGGGTAAACAGAAAAGGGACCCATATGCCATGTGATATATCAGCTCCTGGAAGGATTAGACAATTGTAGGAAATATTTTGCCTTCAGGTACCAGACATGAGTGCCAGGACATGAGAAAGTGCAAATGCCAGCCTTCTGAGAGTGGAGGGCCTGCTTAGCTACTGGAGAGGGGTTGACACCAGAAAAAGCTCACCTAAAGGGGATCCACAAGATGGGGACCAAAGTGCCACAGTATGTGGTAGGATTGGGGGAGTCTAATTGGGACTTTTATCATGAAAACGGAACAAAATGACTTTAAAAAGTTTATAATTTCAAATTTTCTTCATGAAGAATGAGTCAAGTGTTGTTTTTTTTTTTAAAGATTATGCATACAAGCTGGTTACAGGCCAGAGGCATGGGACAGCGAGAGGGTTCACCAGAGACAGAATGGGGAGCAGAACAGGCAGATCGACCAAAATACACTGCTGAGGGGAGCAACGGACGAGGCAGGAGATGTCTGCTGCGCCATGTGGGAATCTCCCCAGCCAGGCATCGAACTTGCATCTCCACTGCCGACAGCTCCACAGTGCAGCGCTTAACCTCCCCAAGTGTTTGTTTTTTCAAGTGAAACCATGGCTTAGTATCTTACAAGTCCTTCCATTTGATTCTGCAGCATAATCATAGAGTGAATTGTTGCCAGAGTGTTTGAGGTCTTCCTCAGTTCTGAGGACCTCAGTCTTAATATTCCCATCATTTTTTATTAATATAAGGTGATAGGGATCACCTTATCACTGTCCCCTTTACTGTTACTAGTCTGAGTGCCAAGTCCACATTGTTTAGTGACCTGACATTTGAGTAGTTTTTTAGCATTGATCAAGTTCATCAAATCTGCCATCTTTCGCAAAATCTGCAGTGATTTCAATTACTCAGCATTGTAGTTGTCATATGCTTATAATGTGATCAGACTAACTGAAGACTAGACCACAATGGGTAAAAGAGACACTCAAGGTTCCGACACTTTTGAAGCAAGGAGGGACTAGTTTTTATAAGTAGTTTGTTCACCAGTGAATGTTTTCCTGTGATGACTTTCACTTCTGTATACAACCTGATAGCTGCAAGATCTGGCTAACTAACAGGCAAATAATGAAGACCCTTTTCATTTACAATACAGATGTATTTTAATACAGATACCCTTTGAATTTACCGTTTACGCTTCCCAGAACTTAGAGGCCTCACAAGTACATAAACTAAAAAGTGAAAGTTATTCAATGTCATATTCTTTGTAAAAGCAAAGCACTGGAAGTAACCTACACATCTATCAATAAGGACTCGATCGAGTAAGATGGTTATTTGCTCAATGGAATGCAGTACAGCTAGGTTGGGACACATGTGCAGGATATATTGTGAGAGAAAAACCAAGTAAACTATAGTATACCCTCCACCTTTCTTAGCTGATCGATAGTATTTGGCTATGAAAAACCTAAAGGAACACACACCAAACTTTTACAACCTTCTCTGGGCTTGTGGGGTTATATATAGGAGGCTATAACTTTGTGCTATTTCTATTATATTGTTTTCTTTTTACACTGAATCATTTCTTCTGTAATACAAAAACTTCAAAAATTTCTGATGAGAAAGATTTTCGAAGTCTGGCCTGGGAAACCATTCCCAGTTTCAGGTTTGCCAGTGCCCAAAGGCAACTTTTCAAGACAACACTTGCTAGAAAAGGGCTGCCTTGGCTGTTGGAGCTCTGGGGAGCAGAGGGCCTCTGGAGCAGGATTCTTCCCCCAGCTGGGAGGGCTGAGCACTTTCTTCCCCAGCAGAAGAATATATTGTTGAAGAGTCAGAAGCAGGATTTTTCAGCTTTAGCACTCTTGACTACTTGCGCCAGGTAATTATTTGTCATGGGGACTGCCCTGTACTGGGTAGGACGTTTAGCATCATCCCTGACACCGACTAACAATAATGGCGCACATACACCCTTCTCCCAGTTATGACACTCAAAAATGTCTCCAGGTACTGTCAAATATTCCCCTGGGTGAAAAATTGTCCCTGTTTGTGACCACCAGTCTAAACATGAGACATTCCCCTGTCTTGCAAAACTCTAGAACATTTGAAGATGAAGTACCTGAAGGCTAGCACATACTAACCTGTTGTCAATTAGAGAGGTGACTTGATAATCTTGGGGCAGGGAGAGAAACGAAAGACCTTTTTTTTAGATTTGAGTAGATCTTTAAGAGGAGAACGTTAGGCAGTTCAGAAGAAAGTGTATTCAATACTGAATTAAGGCTATTCTATTTCCTTAAAAAATAGGTGGTGAATGAATTGTCATTGTTCAGAAATTCTTTGACTTTTATATCCACAGACAGAAAACCTAGTGGTTAAACTGCGATATGACTGCAAAGTTTTCTTAGGTTAATGGGTTACAGTAGGATGAATACTGGGCTTCAAAAGCACACAGATCTGGGTTCTGATCCCAGTTCAACTCTTGTCAGGTGTATGACCTGGGAGAGCAGTTTCTGGCTTTTGGGTGATTGTAAAGATTAAATGAAATAAACCTCAGTGTGCCTCGTGTGATGTGGCATCGTCAAGATATTGGTTAGTTTGCAACTCACTTGAATTGACTTTGGGCCTTGAGGCTGTCCTAGTTGAGGGTAGGAGTGTTCTACCTCTGCAGTGGGACAGTGTGAATCTCTGAAGTCGATCAGAAGGAGCATTCCCAAGAATTAGATAGTCCCGGGCCTGGCTTAATGCCATTTCTGAAAAACTCCCATTACTGAGACCAGAAGCTATGGGTACTCGGGCTGTGGGGAACTGTTGTATTGCAAAGCTTTTCGCTTAGTTTCGAGAATGTGCTGTTTAGAAGTCGCTAAACAGGCCTCCCTGGTGGCGCAACAGGTTAAGCGCAGCACTATGAAGCAATCTGCAGCCACTGCAGCATGAGTTCAATACCCAGCCAGAGAGATTCCCACATGGCACAGCAGACTTCTCCTGCCTCGCCCTGCTGTTCCCCTCTGCAGTGTACTTCAGTCCATCTGCCTGTTCTACTCCCCACTCTGTCTCACCACCCCACACCTCTGGCCTACACCCCAGCTTGTATGCTTAAATGAATAAATCTTTTTTTTTAGTTAATTTATTTTTATTTTTGCATACAAGCTGGGGTGCAGGGCAGAGGTGTGGGGCAGTGAGAGGGTTCACCAGGGACAGAGTGGGCAGCAGAACAGGCAGACTGTCCAAAATACACTGCTGAGGGGAGCAGCGAGAGAGGCAGGAGCGGTCTGCGGAGCCATGTGAGAATGTCAATAAATAAATCTCAAAAAAAAAAAAGTCACTGAACAGTTAAGTGAGGAAGTAACCCTACCAGTTTTGCAATTAAAAAAAAATAATTATATGCATAAGCCATCACCCTTGAAGTGCCCATTGAGGAGGTGGTTAAAAATACCACAGCACCAACTTAGTCCCTTAACAAAGACCCGCACTTCTTAACTCAGTCGGGTCCAACACCCACTGCATAATGTTTCCTAACATCCCTTTTATGATTATGAAGCAAAATTCATAGATAATACACATACATACAAAGAAATCATAATGATCTAGTATAAATGATGACTAAGGACAGAGTGAAGCATCTACATAGAATCACCTCGAATGCAACCACATTGTATTGTCCTGGTAACTCAAATGCCATGACTGACTGCTGAGTCATGTGACTGAAATTGAGGAGCAACTCTTCGTAAAATTTCAAACAAAACAAGTACAATCTTGTAGTGGTAGTACTGAGAATTTTAAATATATTAATACACAAGCAAAACCCACAAAACTTGTTTCGTATGTCAAATCAAGTTACAGTTCTAGGCTCAGATAATCACGAATAGGTCTTCTCACCTACTGAATGAAGGATGTGTGTTTGTGATGTGAAGCAAATCTTGCTGAGAACCCTACTCTGCACGGTGGCCCCTGCATGCTAACGTGCTGCATGTGACAACCAAAGATGACCCCCAAATTTCCAGTCTGCCCTTCAAGGCCCACTCACAGACAAAATGACGCAATGAACATGGTGAAGTAAGAAGTTCATAGGTTTGCTGCTTGGAAATGAAAGTTGCTAAAGTTGCTAAGTTCACTGCTTGGATACTGCTGCTTGCTGGGGCGGAAAGTTGCTGGGAAAGTCTCTGTGCTGTGCTGCTTGTCCACAATAGTAGCTATGGTTACCTTGACCCCCTTCCTAAACAATAAAGTTTATGATGGATGGAGTAGTAAGTTTCCTTATGCAAACTGTATAAAAACCTGCAATTCCTGTAATTTGGGGCTCAGATTTTTGGGAGTTATCCCACTGGGCCCCCTGGTGTGACAATTAAATCTCTCCACCACTCTGAGTTCCGCCTGATTTCTCTGGGAACAAGTTGCCGTAACAATGGTGCCCTGGGAAATGAAACCTCCACATTGCAGGATTCGACTTCCTGTGACCCCGTGGAGTGGAGGGCAAAGGCTGTTACAGGTGGCGCCCCCTGGAAGGGGACACAGTGGCAATCCTAGTCCCCTCCCCCACTCTTGCATCCTGCCATGCTGAAGTTATGTCATTGAACCCTTCTTGTATGTTACCTGTATCTGCTCTACAAGTTTCAAGTGATTGTATAATCACTTGTAACCTGTAGAGTAGGAATTGGTGTCAACACCGAAGGACTCCTACGTCCACAGGGTTACACAGCACGGACATTATACGTGCTTTAAAAAAAAAAATTAATTCATTCTGCCCAATTTCCCTGAGGACTTGCTGGCTGCTGCTGGTCAAAGGGGAGAGGAGTCAAAAGGGCACCCATATCCATGGCAACCACAGGTGGGCACTTGGTGCCCATATCTCCCTCAGCAGCCCCCTACCCCTCTCACCCTCCCACTCTCACCACCCCACCCCAGTCCCTAGCCGCCTTCTTGGTCTGGCATAGAAATGAACCTCCTGTGCTCTGGAGAGAAGGAGGCTGTGAGGGCGACGAGGCAGCTGCTTCTCCCCTCCCTTCCTCTTCTCTGCAGCTTCTCAGCACTGCCCTGGCAGGCTCTCTGACACTGCTCTGAATCCAAATGCCCTAACTGGGCTCTTGTTTTCTCTCCCTTGGCCTTTGTGCATGCTCCCCGCTCCGTCTTCTACTTCTCCCAGCTAATTTTTGACACCACTCTCTGTACATCTTCCCTGACCATTCCCAAGCAGAAGCCGCGCCTCTGTGTGCGCCGCGTCATCCGCGTAGGGGCTGCACGGATCACCCAGCTTTGTGCCTCCTGTCCTGATCAGCGGGAAGAGCAAAAGTTCAGCACATCGGCTCTGGAAGTACTCTGCCTGAGTTCAAATCTCAGCCCCCCTGTCTCCTACTAAAGATCGGGCAGATTATTAAGTATCTGTGAACCTACCTGACCCAGGTTTTGTAAGGATTAAGTGAGTTAAGGCATAAAGCCTTGACATAGACTAAATGCTCAATAAATGTTAGTTCAAAGCTGTTTGTCACTAAGGACACTGGCTATCGTGCTCACGTCAGTCATTAGCATGTCCTTGGCACACAGTGGGCATCGATTTTTACCTACTGGTGAGTGAGTGACTGCCATCTATTAACCACTTGCAAATCACCTTGTGGCTGTTCCTGTTTTCACAATCAACAATCTTTAGAAGCAAACACTATCTAAAGAAGAGACCAAATATATACAGTTTATCTGTCCTAAGAAAGGGGTATGTGGAAGTTCCCAGTTTAAGAAGAGACGAGTGTTAGGAGAACCGGGTTGGGATTCTCTTGGTTACCTCTTACTGTGTAAGTCAAGCTGTATGCACAGCAATTTAATGAATTGGAACAAGAATCAAATGATTATTGAAGGTGGCAGGAGGCCATGATCCAGATAATTCCTACTGTTTCCCCATCCATCTGCCACTTCAAAATGAAAGTATCAGCAGGAAAGGCGAATTGGAAGTCCTTGAGGTTCTCGCACCCTCAGGGAACCATTCTGCTAGATAACCTCTACCTGTCAGATACTGAGGACAGAGGGAAAAAGAGATTCCTGCCCTCTAGTTGATGTCCTAATGTAGGGAGAGAGCAATAAACAATGACCGCACCATTTCCCTGGCATCCCTAGAGCAGAACCTTGGAGGCCTGTTGCTGGCGGCTATTTCTAGGCCAGGTGCACCTTTGATCCACCTCCCTGGCACTCAGCTGACAATGAGATATTTTTTGTGGGAGTTCTAGGCCTGTGTTGCCCTGACCAGCTGCTCTGCAGGCAGGGCTGCCAACAGAACCATCTGTTTCCGGTTGTGAGGTGTGAAGTTGTGTCCCCCACCATTGCACGAAGGCCAGTCCCCCTCGGCCACTGCACAGGCACGACAGAGCAGACAGTCCAGAACACTCACCCCCAAGGCCCAGGACAGGCAGGGACAGTCCCAGAACGGCTGGGACAACATGCTGTTCTGTCCCTCCTGCCCCCCCCATCGCACTCCCCCCAACCTCCTGGTTAGGATCTCCCCTGCCCTACAGTAAGTGCCTCTCTCCAGCTCCAGCTCAATCAGGTGTTCACCCTAAGTTTTTCTGTAACTTGTGCCCAGCTCACTGGTGTCAAAACACTTACCACATTAGTTTTTCTAACTATTATTCTTTTAGGACACAAATAAGACAGGTTTATTGTTGACAGTTTTTAATGTAGCTAGGTAACATCCATTATCCTACTACCTGGAAATAATAGCTGTGGACAGGTTGGTTTGATGCCTAGAAAATTTCCTAAATCTGTAGAAATGCATGACCTTTGTAAAACCAATGCATATTGTTCAGTCGTCTGTGTCAAGAAATGGCGAAAAACAGGGCCTCCCTGGTGGCGCAAGGGGTTAAGTCTCAGCACTATGAAGCTATCCAGAGCTACTGCAGCAAAAGTTCGATCCCTGTCCAGGGAGCTTCAAACATGGCACAGCAGACCTCTCCTGTCTGGCCTGCTGCTCCCCTCAGCAGTGTACTTCAGTAGATCTGCCTGTTCTGCTCCCCACTCTATTTCTGGTGAATCCTCTCACCACCCCCCCACACCTCTGGCCTACACCCCAACTTGTATGCATAAAAATAAATTAATCTTTTTTAAAAATTGGGAGTCTGTAAAAAAAAAAGAAAAAGAAATGGCGCAAAACAACTGGACAGCTACTTTCCTTCTTCAGCCACACTCACCTTCAGACAAATAAAAATATAAATGGAGAAGGGCTTTGAAGCATGTCACAAACCCCAGCAATCATAAAGGGAAAGGCTAGCGAACTGTACCACACAAGAATTATAAGGCTTTCATGACTGAAAGCAGTTTGGCAGAACTAAGTAAGGGTGGAAGCTGCTCATGACCTTATGACCCTGTGTTCTACTTCTGGGTACTTATTCTTGAGAAAATTCCCCATATGTGCTCAAGAAAATGAGCACAGGGAGTTTTCATTCTACATTATTTGTAATAGCAGAAAAAACCTGAACTAACCTCGAAGTCCATAGACGGGAAATAGGAAAATAAATTATAGCGCATTCATACAATGAAATATTACACAGCCGTGAGAACAAAGGAACTAGAATAACTTTGCCCCTGGCTGCTCTGATTTTGCCTGTGTTCTAGGGACGTTTGTCACTTTTGGAGATATTTTGGTTGTCCCACTGAGAGGTGGAGCATAAGCTACTGGCCTCCAGTGGGGAGAGGCCAGGGATGCACCTAACCATCCTACTATGCACAGGATGGTCTCCCCAACAAAGAATTATCTGGACCCAAATGGGACCGAGGTTGAGAGACTCTTAGCTAGATTGAATGAACATGGGCGTATGTCACTGATAATCGTGGGTGAAAAAGGAAGTTTCAGGATGATCTGGCTTGATATTGTTCACACATACAGATATAGCACAAGTAAAAAGCATACATGGGAATAATATGTGCCAGCTTGAGGACAGTGGGCACCTCCGTGGGGGGAGGACACTGAGTCAGAGAGGGGCACCCAAAAGGCCGCAGTGGTCAAGAACCAGAGGCTCAGATTGTTTACAATAGCTGAGGTATGGAAACAACCCAGATGCCCAAAAATAAATGATTGGATCAAGAAAATGTGGTACATATTCACAATGGAATACTAGTCAGCAGTCAAAAAAGATAAATACATGCAATTCACAACAACATGGATGGAGCTAGGAGGGATCATGCTCAGCGAAATAAGCCAGAAAGAAAGAGAAAAATATTGAATGGTTTCACTTATAGCAGGAATATAGGGGAACCAAATGAGAGAGAGACATTAAGTGAGGGGGGGGAGGATAAGGGCTCAAAATGGGGGAGGAAAGAGCACAAGGGACTATGGTGATGGGTCACAGGTGAATCGGTGGTGGGAAGCCTACATTTACAATAATGTAAAAGACATAAATAATAATTTAAAAAATTTTAAAAATCAGAGGATCGATTCTAATCCCAGCTCCACCGCTCACTTGCTGTGAGCGAGACTATCATTCAGGGCCTTGATTATCACATCTGTTAACTGGGGCAATGAGGATTAAACGAGTTAATGAATATAAAGCTCTCAGAACAGTGTGTGAGTCATAGTGAGAACTATTTATGCTTTTGTGACTACTATCAGGATTATTAGTATCTATAATATTTTGGTTTTAAGACATTTAAAGTGAATATGGCACATGTGTGTGGAATGACTCAGTGGCCAATCAATAATACCTGTTGAAAAGAGACCCTCATCCGCTTTCCCACCTGCCTCCACCAGCAAATGCATGTCATCCTCAACAGTCATTCTGCGCTTTTTAAGCCAGGTCATCCTGAACCTACTCTCCAAATCTGGAACAATCCATCCAGGTATTTTTCCTTTTTTTTTTATAGAGTTAATTTTTATTTATTTCATTTTATTTTTTTTTTTAAGATTTATTCATTCATGCATACAAGCTGGGGTACAGGCCAGAGGCACGGGGCGGCAAGAGGGTTCACCAGAGACAGAGCGGGGAGCAGAACAGGCAGATCGACTGAAATACACTGCTGAGGGGAGCAGCGGGTGAGGCAGGAGAGATCTGCCGCGCCATGTGGGAATCTCCCTGGCCGGGGGTCGAACTCGCGTCGCCGCTGTCGACAGCTCCACAGCGCAGCGCTTAACCGCTGCGCCACCAGGGAGGCCCAGGTATTTTTCCTTTTATTTTTCCCCTGGATGCTGGAAATGTCTTTGTTGATATAGGTGATAATCCAGGGATGAATATGTGCTCCCTTGCCTGCTCCATGGAGACTAAATCCAAGGTGCATGTTTTCACTGTGCTGATTACACACTGCCAAATGATTCTCCTACAAACCTGTCCCAATGTACACTCCTGCTGTAGGTGACAGTGTGGTCAGTTCCTTTTTGACTCTGCCTCCCTCCCTGGGCTAGGAGCTTCTGAAAAATGTCCACTGTGGCATGCGTGTGTCCTTCAACATCTTGCTGGGTGCTCAGCAAAAGTGAGCACCCCTTGTTAAGTAGGTACAGAGGACAAAGAGAAATAAGACACCCATGGCTTCGAGAAACTTCGTTTCGTTTCATTTGAAAGTTGACTGACAATGGCAGTTTCAGGGTCTGCAGTGCTGTAAATCCCACTGGAATCAGGAGGGAGCGCACTTGGAAGGTGTGTGCTGGCCAAGCCAGGGGAGGAAGCGCTCTGGAGCCAGGTCTTGAGGAATGAGGGTCCTCCCTATCTTTGACAAAGCAGAGGAATGCCATTCCAGTCGGGCAACAGCTCAAGCAAAGGTGTGGTGACAGAGATGATTAAGGCCTATTTGTGAGATGGTTAGAATGAAGTTCACTTGCCCACAGACGCCATGGAGGAACCCATTAACAAGAAAAGCAGGGCTGGGATGGGGACAAGCCTGGTCCAACAGGCTAAGAAGTTCCAATTTTAACCTGGAGGCAGGCAGGAGCTGACAGGGGTGGGGAGTGTCAAGGAGAGGCTGCTCTGACCGGGAAGGTTAATCACGGAGGGCTGCCTGTCCCACAGGCTCTCAAGCTGGGTGGCCGGTGTGCCTTCTCCAGACCAGCGCTGGGTCCCTGCTGCCACTCCTGCGGGATAGGAAAGACGACCTGAGGGAAGTGTGTGGGAGGGAAGTCCAGAGAGGGCACTGGACAGGGCAAAGGAGGCATTTGTAGGGGAAGCATAGGCACTAGCTGGTAGTTTGTACCTGAGGTGGCCCTCTCTTGTCCCCCTTGCATCCCCTGTGCTTAGCTGAGTGGCTGTGCCAGAGCCCACCTGTGGGGGCTCTTGAGAATTGATTTTATGCACCTCTTCTCAACTCCATGTTTAGTGAGATCAGACTGGTAGCGTGAACTTGACCAGAGTGGAAGTATTTACATCATGGAACTTGACAATTCACTATACCTAGGGACGCCCTGGCTCCCAGCACCGGTTTTTCCAACACACTGCTGGCTGTTTCCTTCTGGGAGTAGGGGGAAGTGACTCAGTCATTAAATATGGAGAAGGGCAGGATAGGACCTCCCTGCTTAGGAAAAATCAAATGACCTTTAGAAAAGTGACTTTTTTCAGAAAACAAGTGCATGATCAAATAATGGAGGCACCATTAGGAGAAGCACACTCGGATGTCTGCAAGGCCAGGTTTGGCCTTCACCTATGCAAGCGAAGCACAGGGATTACCTACCGACACTGACTCTGCAGTGATGTGCCTGGGTTCGAATCCTGGCTCTATTACTTACTAGCTGTGGGCAAGTCACTTCACCTTCTATGCCTCATTTCTGCCCTATAATAAATGGAGAATACCATTAACCCATCTCATTGGACTCTTACGAAGAGAATGGAATGAGTTGCCCATATGCAAAATTCTTGGAACATTTTTTGACAAGTAATGTTCTAAATAAATTAAAAAGAGAAGAAAATAGAACACTGAGGTATCCAGAGAGGCAGTGTGACTTACCCAAGGTCACACAGCAAATCAGAGGCAGAGCTGCAATCAGAGACCCAACTTCTGTCTGGAGAGGTAAACCTACTAGTCTTGCCTGGATTCCTTTGCCCGTGACAAGGGTCATGGAGGTCCCGGGGATGTTCCATGCCTGGGACTCCTGGGGATGGTCCATGTGTCCTGGTGCTGGATGTTTACATAGAAGGGGTGGAGCAGGCAGGTCTGCGGCCTCTGCCCTGGAAGGGCAGGTTGTTGAAGTGGCCTCCAGGGTATACAGCCTCACCTGCCCAGGGCAGGGCACGGAGGAGCCCAGACAGGACAGTGACCCTATTACCACAGTTTGGCAGGTCATTTGAGCTGGGACTGCCTCGGACATGAAGGTGAGTTCTGCCAACCTATCAGCTGCAAACAAAGAAGATGGACAGTAATAACAATGGCTTCCATTTATAAAGCCTCTACTATAGTAGTAGGGGTTTTAAAAATGGAACCCAGGACCTCCCTGGTCGAGTAACGGGTTAAGTCGCAGCACTAAGAAGCAATCAGCAGCCACAGCAGCACGAGTTCGATCCCCAGCCAGGGAGCTTCCCACATGGCGCAGCAGACCTCTCCTGGCTCGCCCCATTGCTCCCCTCAGCAGTGTGTTTCAGTCAATTTGCCTGTTCTGCTCCCCACTCTGTCTCAGTGAATCCTCTCACTGCCCCCCCATACTTATGGCCTACACCCCAGCATTGTATGCATAAATAAATAAATCTTAAAAAAAATAAAAATGGAACCCATTTTCCGGGGTGAACATCAGATCTGCTCAGTCAAGTATCCCTGTACATATCCTCCCGACCCTGGAAAATGAAGTGAGTTGCATGTATTAAAACAACTCACATGCAACTCACTTCATTCTGCAGGATCAGGAGGATATGTACAGGAGCACTTGGCTGAGCAGATTCTGGTGCATGTTTGCACACCATACATACCATGTATGTGACACTCCCTCTATGTAAACTTACCCAACAGCAGAACAGCTACTGTATGCTGGGCACTACGCCAAGTACTTAGGATTCCACAATGAACAAAATGGACAAAGCCCCTGCCCTGTAGACCTGACTCCATAGTTTAGGAAGTCAGATGACAAACACATAAACCAAGATATATGCAGAAGCTTGAAGGAAAATGAGACCAGGCAAGGCAGGTGGAACTTGGCTTTTAATGAGGTCAGGGAGGACTGGCAGAGGAGGTAACGTGTGAACGTGCTGAGGATGGGAGGTGCATCCCGAACAATGCCTGGAGCCTCACGTTCACAGCCTCATTAAATCTTCCGCCTCCCTGGCGAGGCAGTGCTGCTCTACCATTTTACTGATGAGGAAGAGACACGCACTTACCTACTCAAGGTCACACAGCCCAGAGGTGTTGGTACTGAATTCAAACCCCAGATCTGCCTTCCAGTCCTCAGCTACTCTCCAGTGGGTCCCAGGGGGACGAGGACACCCAAAGAACGTGGATATCACAAATCCAGGCTGTGCGGGGTGGGGGCAGCCAGGGTCAGGAGGATATATACAGGAGTACTTCGCTGAGCAGATCTGGTCTTCACCCTGGAAAACCTCCTCAGCATTTAGGGGAGAGCTGAGCTTTGGAAACCAGGAAGGGAGGGCAAGCCGAGAGCATTGAGCCTCTGGCTTACCTAGAGCCTCTGTTCAAAAAAATGAGGTCGAAGGCTAGGAGGACCTTGCTTTGGAATCAGGTTTGGTACAAATTCTCAGCAAGAGAAGAGGTCCCCAAATTTGGGGACCCTGGTTCTGAATCTTACAGCCACGCACAGGTCCAGCTGTGCATCAGGAGCGGGAGGGTCACACACATGTAACGCCTGTAGGCCGTGTGTTGGGATATAAGGGGAAAACTGGGTCAAGCCAACTCTTCCAGGACAGTCTGTGACTCACATCCCAGACACCCCACGGTAGACCTGATTCCAAGCAAGTTCCCCCTGTTGTTGTTTCCTTAGTTCCACCAGTCATGTCTTCAAAAACACTTCCCCCACTGCCACTTGAGTCCACAAAACTCTTGGCTCAGTCACTCACTTAGTATTGACCGAGCACCTACCCTGGGTCAGCGAGGTGCCAAGGTGACCACCCTGAGTCATTTGAACGGTGGTGAAGGCGGGCATTTCAAAGGGGACTTGCATCATTAGATTACGATGAACGGAGCAGAGCATATTGCTAAATGTCTCGCCAGGCCTCCCAATCGCCCCCCACCCCCCAGGCCCTCCCCAGGCCCTCCTAGGCCACTACATCAAAGAATCAGATCATGAGGTCTGTCCTACAAATTGAGGGGAGGGAAACGGGTCTTGCAGTGGGGGAGGTGCAGAACCGGCTGCTGTACAGGAGGAGGACTGAGAGGCTACCTCTGGCTCCCTGAAAGGCTGGCTGGGGGGTCTGCTGGCAACTGGAACAAAATTGTCCCTATTGCCTCCTCTCCACCAGGGGGTGCTAAAGCTGAGGGCAGGGAGCAAGGAAATAGTGGGAGCAGAGGGTGAGGGAGGCTGAGAGAAAAGCTCATTCAGTTTAGGGGTGCCTATGAGAGGAGGAACCTGATACTGTTTCAGGATGGATATTCAGCTCAGGCCTGATCTGCTGATCAGCCCCAGGACTAAGAAGGAGAAGAAGCAGCGTTTGCCCTTTAAGACTGACCAGCTGTATCGATGCAGGCAACTCCTTTTCTTGCATTTTGTCTTTTCCTTAATAAACTTGCATGGCCACTGGTGGGGCAGGGGGTGGGTGGGGTGGGAGGGAAAGGAAGGGGAAGAAGTCCTAGGGAGAGATGGTGGGGGTGAGATCACATAGGCGGGTAAGGCACCCTTCTGAGGCCAGTTAGGTGCCCCAGGTGCTCTGAGGGACTCACCAGGGATGGCTGGAGTAGGGGCAGGAGGGGCATGGCAGGGGGGAATGAGCCTGAGGCGAGGGGGATGCATCCTAGGTGGCTGTGCCAGATGTGGGAGTGAGGAAGTTCGAGAGCAGATGGCGCGCCTGCACTTGCCTGAGAGCTCCTTCTCCCCTCCCCATCCAGGGCGGCTCCCACAGGGCTTCCTTGATCACTGCTGTCTAAGGCAGTACTCAGAGTCCTTTTTTGCATCTTCATTCTGCTGTATTTCCTTCACAGCACTTATTACTACCTGATATCACTACATTTGGCTGAGCCACATGAAGTCATCAAATATCAGCAGTCCCGTACAGTCCAACCTAATACTGTATATCTGTTCATTGGTTTCCCATGGACCTGCTGCAGGGGAACGGCAGCTCCACGCAGCAGGGGAACAGCAGCTCCATGCAGCAGGGGGTTTTATTGTTCTGCTACATCCCAGCCTAGAGGATCTATGGCCCAGCACAGATCCTCAGTAAGTGTGGAAAGAGAAGGGGGGGAGGGCAGTGGGTGCTTCCCTTGTGGCGCAAAGGGTTAAGTGTCAGCATTATGAAGCTATCTGCAGCATGAGTTCACTCCCCGGCCAGGGAGCTTCCCACATGGCGCAGCAGACCTCTTCTGCCTCGCCTGCTGCTCCCCTCAGCAGTGTACTTCAGTAGATCCGCCTGTTCTGCTCCCTGCTCTGTCTCTGGTGAATCCTCTCACCGCCCCCCATACCTCTGGCCTACACCCCAGTTCTTGTATGCATAAATAAATCTTTTTTAAAAAGAGAGAGAAAGAGAAAGGGTGTTTGGGTATTTGGGGGAAAAAAAAGACTTGACAAAGGAATTGGATGGTACTTGGGGCCAGCTAGGAAGCTGTTTCTGGGGCAGGGAGTGAGAGCAAAGGGCTGTGGTGGGGCGATGGGGCACCTGGATGGCGAGGCAAAGCTGGACAGCACCTGCTACATGCCAGGTGCTGGATTAGACGCATCTCAAGTCATCTCTTATAGTCCTCATGATGATGAACTTTATTACCAACTCCCATTTTAAATATGAGGAAACTGAGACCAAGAGACCAACTTGTCTGTGATCATGTGGCTTAAGGCACAGAGAAGCGCCCACATGCAGGGTCTTTGCTCTATCTCCCCAAATCTTTGCCATGTTGGTTGCTCCATGGAGTTTTGAAAAACCTCGAGCCTGGGAATCTCTCAGAAGGGGCTGGAGCTTAGGGATTATTTTCCAGGGGTGATGTCTAGCTTTTTGGAGGTTGCATGGCCAAGCGTGATGTGGATTTGAGTCACTGGCTCTGCCGTTTGGGACAGAGAGGGCCTAGTGTTTGAGGACATGTCATATTCCTCAGGCATGATGGAGTCTGGGTGATCCAGATGGCAGTCAGAGCAGTCAACCTCATAACCATGTGGGGTTTTTGTGTCAGTTTCTCTAAGAAGCCAGTCATCAATTCCCAAAACCATGTCCCTGGTCTCCTGAGACTCATCTCCTAGCAAGGAAAACAAAAGGACTATATATATATATATCTATATATATCAGCTACTGCTCTTACTGGGTTCCAGGCAATCTAGCTGATAGTTAAATATGCAAACTCCAGAGTGGACACCAGGTCTGAAGACCACCTCCATCCCCTTCTTAGTCACATGTGACCCTGGACAGACTAATGACTCTGAGTCTTGGTTTCTCCATCTCTCCTAGAAGAAGAATATTGGGAGAGCAAAGCAACTGGCATACAGAGCTGCCAGGCCCTATCAGACAGACCTAAGTGTTGCTGGGAGGGGGCCTGGCACAGCTCCGTCTTGGTGTGCCATACTGAACACAGACAAGGTCATCTGTCTGTGATTCACCTCAGTGAAGATCAAGACCACTCATAATCATGTCTAAACACAGACAAGACATGAATATTATCCAAATACCAAAATAACCACATTTCCCATCTAGCTAGTCTGAGTGAAGGGTACTGCTTCCTTATCAGTTACAGCTCTCACCTCCTAAGACTCATTAAGATGCCCAATTATAGAATTATTTCCTCTTCCTGACAGTATCTAATCCAGAACAGAGTTCAGCTTCCTTGACCCCACCATCAAATCACCCAACCCACCCCAAACCTTCTAGTAAGCCCTTTCTGACCTCCTCCTCCTGAGTTGGCGCCACACCCTCCAGGGTGCCTACTCTTGTCTCCACAGCACAGGACACCCCAGCTCACTCGCCCACGGGTATTTCTGGTGACCTCTGGCTGGAGGCACCGACAGTCACCTCACTGGTTGTTGTCATACTGCACTCGAATGATACATGCCCAGAACTCTTAAAACATATTTGTCATGTTTTAATATCATATCCATGTGACAAGAAAGGCGCTGAAACTCTGACAGGGGAAGGAAATGTGCCCAGGGCCACACAGCTGGTAGTGGCAGAGTCAGGTCTCCTTCCAAAGCTGGTTTCCTGACCCCCTGCATCATCATGAATAGGGCAGAAACCCACAGGGCAGCACTAGGCAGGCGTCGGGGGAGGAGAGGAGAGGGTTTTGGAGCTCAAAAAGAAAAGTGTCCCAGGGCTGCAGGAAGGAAGCACCCAGGGGTCCTCAGTGACCCCCTACTCGTCCTCTGCCCTCTGTGATTTCCCTGACTGGCTTCCCCCAGCACTCTTCTATCTAAGGCCTCCTGGCTGCTGACTAAACACAGGCCTGAGCAGGGGGTCCGTGTCAGCAGAGTCTGAGGCCTGAGTCATTTCCTGACCATTGCTTAAGAGGCCTCCAGAGCCACAGCCTGAGCGGCCAGCTCGTGCCCTCCCGGAGTGCACCCACTTGGGCAATGAGCTCTTCTTCCCTGGTGTTCCTCACCTTCCTGGGCTCACCACTATAAGCTAAGGGTTTCAAGACACACGACAGAGAGTCTCCCTCCTACCCTGGAGACCTGGATCCTCAACCTAGAAGGAAACCAAAGACCCCTGAACTACTCTCTCCCACTTCAGAACTCTGAGTCCCAGGACACTGTCCCAACTTCCGCTAGTGCCACCAATCCCAAAGACCCTCAAGCAAACAGCCCCTTCTCTTTCCCTCCTGCAGAGTCTAGGGCCTGAAGGAGGGGGAGGGTTTGGGGAGGGAATATGCAAGATACATATCTAGGGAGGACATACTAAAGGAGACTCAATAGTCATGCCCTCACAATGCAGGCAAGTCAGGTTATTTGACACACGGGCCATTTCCCTTAAGAGGCAACACTACTCCATCCAGAGCCTTAGTGTTGAGAGCAAGGACTCTAGAACCAGGTTGTGTTAGTTTTCTTCAATCCTTACAACTGTGCAACCTTCATCAAGTTACTTAACCTCTCTGTACCTCAGATTCCTCATCTCTAAAATGAGGATAATAATACTACTGACTCAGACCTCTTACCAGGCTTAAGGGAGTATATGTATATGTAAAACACTGGACATAATGACTGGCACATAGCAAACCCAAGTGTTCATTAAATAAATATTTTTTCACTTCTAATGAGCTGACTCTTCCATTTATTCTCCATACAGTTTTTGATGTCCTACTGTGTGTCAGGTGTTTGTGTCAGGCAGATTCCCTGCCTGCAATGCCTGTTGGTCATTTCTGAGGGATCTCTGGACTTCCTGACCCCACCTGGAAATAGTTTTCAGGCTGTGCCCGATACTGCAGGACTATGTGGGAGGAGCTGTGGCACAGAGTTGGGGTGTTCCAGACATCCTGGTGAGGACCCCCAGCTTGCTGTAGGCCACAAGCAAGATCCTGTCCTTATCCAGACACTCACTCCCTTTGACAAACTGAAACAAGTGGTCCCCAGCCCTCCAGAGCCTCATCCCCAGGCCAGTGAGGGGGGTCCGACAAGTCAGGCCAGGCAACCGGACCTCTTGCAGTAATTCTCTGACCCCCGTGCCTTTCCTCACAGGCCTCTCTGACTTAAATTTGAGCACAAAATTTTCTTCAGGCTGCACAAGTCACCAGACTCAGGTGGAGAAAGGCCTTGGCGGTCGGTCATTCAGCAAAGGCTGTGTTCAGACTTGCAAAGTTGAACCTGAACTGGAGACTTGACATTATAGAATTAGTTGCTAATTTAACTGTAAAGTATTGTGTTTTTTAAACTAATCCTTATCTTTTATTACAAATACAAAAGATACCTGAGGATGAAACGCCTAGTTTGGCTTCAAAGTAATGGAGAGGAATGATGTAGATAGAACAAGAGTTGATGTCCTTGCAGCTGAGGGAGTGGGGTCATGCAGATAAGAAGGTTCTAAATTAAAGTGTGGTCCAGAGGCCCTCTGCACCTCCGTATTAGAAATGGGGAGCTTGGCTCCACCCCAGACCTACTGAATGAGAAGCTGGGGCACTAGCGTCTCTAAATTCCCAGAGGTTCCGTGTGCACATTGCAAAGAAAGAAGCAGGGGCTATTCCATTTACTTTGGTATCTGTGTTTGAAACTTTCCATAACAAAACGGTGGTGGGGTTTGGTTTTCTGTTTTTTGTTTTTTCTAAATTGGCCTCAAAAGCCCTGGGGAGATCTTGCTACAGACTTTCGCGCAGGCGGGAGCTGGGAGGCCCGTCTTCCTAGTTAGGGGGCTATAGGGAGCCCTGTAAGTCTAACAAGCCCCATCCCACTCAGCAGGGGAGCATGCCGGCAGACCCCACAGCCCTCCCGCAGCTTCCGGTTGCTCTGTCGTCGGGGGGGTGGCGAGGAGGAGGGGCGAATGCACACTCTTCGGGCAGGAGGAAACCCCGGGCTCCCGGGCGCGGGCGCGGGGCCGTCGGGCAGGCCCGGGCGTGGCCGCGCTCGGCGCACCTGGGCGAGCCCGCAGGTGGGACGCGGCGCGGTCCCGGTGCCCCCGCCCTCCCACGGGGGAGGAGCGGGCGGCGCGGGGCGGGCTCCGCCGGGGCCCGCGGGCGGGGACCGGGGCCTGAGAGCCCGGCGGCCGCGAACTTAGCCGCCACGGTGCGGCCTCCGAGATTGAGCGCCCGGGATGAGCCTCACCCGGAAAAAGGGCTTCTACAAGCAGGACGTCAACAAGACAGCCTGGGAGCTGCCCAAGACCTACGTGTCCCCGACGCACGTAGGCAGCGGGGCCTATGGCGCCGTGTGGTGAGACCCCGGGCTGCGCGACCGCTGGGGGGCGAGGGTGGCATGGACGACGCCCGGACGTCGGGGCGGACAGACGGCGGGCGCGCGGGCATCCGGACTCAGGTGGAGGCTCCCCGCGAGCCTCCGCTGGGCCGTTGCACGTCTTCCCCGGCCCGCCTTTGGGGGACCCTTCTCCTGTTGGGGCACTCAGGGCCGCGCCCACCACCTTGACCGAGGATCCCAAGGCCCGGCGCCCCGCGGGCTTGGAAGTCCCTCCCGGATCTCCCCGGAGACGTATTCTAGGCCGAACCCGTGGGGCTGGGCAGCGAAGTTGAGTGTGAAGCAGAAGCCTCAGGCTGTGGCGGCGGCTGGCCTGGGGCCACCCTAGGCGCCATCTCGCTTTTCTCACGGAACTCCATGGGCTGAATTAGGATTAGGTCTGGTTTTCCAGGATTTGTACCTTGCAAGGCACCCTAGAGTTCACCCAGACAAACCCCCATTGTTACGATGGGTACACTGAGACCCAAAGAGGGAGAAGTAGAAGCGACTTGCCAAGTGGCATAAAGTGAGACTCCCTCCAGCTCTGGATCATTTGAGCATTATCTTATGTCTGACCCTGGGCAGTGCACCTCTCTCAGTTTCTGCCTGTTCCCCCTCCCCTCACAACCCGCCCCCCTGCGCTTCAGGCTGCTCCCCACTTTCCAGGTGGTGGGCATCATCTCCCAGCCTAGCCTGCTGGACAAGGAGGGTTTGGGCTAAGGATGGTCTCGGACATAGCATCCAGGATCTGGAGTGGGCACTGTCCAGGAGGAGAGCCACTGCCTGCTGACCTGCCTGTGCCCCTACAGCTCCGCCATTGACAAGCGGTCAGGGGAGAAGGTGGCCATCAAGAAGCTGAGCCGGCCCTTCCAGTCTGAGATCTTTGCCAAGCGGGCCTATCGAGAACTGCTGCTGCTGAAACACATGCAGCATGAGAATGTAGGCTGGGTCTGGGGGCTGCTTTGGGGAAGGCTGGGAAGGGGATAGTTTCCCCCGCTGTGCTGGAGATGACCCAAAAGAATGCAGAGAGCTCCAGACAGGGACAGTAGAAGGAGCATCTCCCCCTTGTTCCTCCCACCCCTGTTCCTCATTTCATTATTAAAAAGAGGAGGGTGTCAGGACTTGCCTACTTCCTAAGATGGGTGTAAAGAGTATTTTGGGTGGTGGAGCCAAATGAGCTTTGTAAAGTGCAAGCTCACTGTCTCACTGTTATGAAGAAATGAGCACAGAGGAACTTTGTGATTTGCTCTAAGAGATGCTGCCCAGAATCCTGGTTAGTGTTTCCACATAGACCCTGATAACAATTGTAGATATTTATTGTGCTTGAATCATGTGCTGTACACTAAGAGCTTTGCATATACTAACTAGCTTAATCCTCACACTAGCTGTGCGATGAGTACAATTACCTGTGTGAATAGATGGGCAAAGGGCACAGAACAACTCACAGGTTATATGGCTAGTCAGTTCAGAGTTGGGGTTTGAATCTGGACAGTCTGGCTCTAGGCCTCAGTGTATAGCTATGTGATTGTCCTGTCTGATAAAAGAGCTAGGAAAACCAGTGACCCAGGGCTGGATCTGGCAACCAGGCTTTTCTCTGGGATACCAGGATTGGAAGGCAAATAGTTAAAATGATTTAATAATGTACACATTTTAGCCCCATTTTTCTTCAGCATACCCTTTTCGTTGGCCACCTTTGGTCTTGCCTCTGGCCCTGAACCAGCCCTGGGGCAGGCAAGGAAGAATATGGCAGAAAACCCAAGGTCAGGGGCAGGGTGCCTACTGGCCAGAAGCCCCCTTCCTTGTGTCTCCTTGATTCTCTTCTCCACATATAGTTCCCTGCTTGAATTGAGGATGGGTTTGTGTTGCTTGCCTGATCACTGGGTCTGGGGGCACTGAGCACAGGATGGCCTACCTCCCTTGCTCCTCAGTCTGACTGTCCATCACTTACTTGCAAGCTCCTTCCCAGCTGGGGGTATTCCCCTCTTCCTTTTCCTCCTTCCAAGAAGGCTGAGAACCTGCCTCCTGCTGTTGATAGTGTGTTAGGAAAGGGTGGGCATCCCTAATGTGCATGGCTGGGGTCCTGGGAAGGGAAGGGGAGGGAAGCTGCCCCACCCTCACTGGTGACCTTTTCCCCAGGTCATCGGGCTCCTGGACGTCTTCACCCCAGCCACCTCCCTGCGCAACTTCCATGACTTGTGAGTTGGGCTGCACTGGATTCTGGAGCATTTGAGACCTTACTTGCCATTGGGAGCAAGTTGGGGAGGGTCTGGGTTCTATCTTCTGGGGAGGGGGGCTTCCTACCCTGGTAGTCCTTGTGCCTTTGGGCTTCTGAAGCAGGAATATCACTTGAATGATTCTATAAGCCAAGGGTGGAGGGAAAAGTGGGCAAGAAGAGGGGGGAAGGGCATTGTGGTGTGTTGGCCTGGCACAAAGCTGTCTGCTCAGACAGAATTGCCGGTCCTCACAGAGTTGGCACCAACTCCTCTGGCCATTCCTTGGGGGCCCAGGTGTGGGTCCTTGGGCCCTTCCTAGCTTGAAGTGAGGACCAGGTGGCCTGAGCTGCCTCTGACTGGTGCAATGTTAGACAGAGTCACACAGAATCAGAAAATTACATCAATAAATGCACACCTGTGATAGTACAATGCCTAGTCTAAAATGTATGAACTTTTGGGAAGATGGATTTTTTCCCCCCATCTTATTTCAAATGCAGCTGATGGTCTCTGTTCATACACTTTTCTTTTAAATTTAATGTAATCATTTTCAGTGGAATTTTTTTTTTCTATAATGCCAGCTGCTGGGCTTAGCATTGGGAATTTAAAGTAGACCAGCCCTCCAGGTGGAACGGGGGTGCGGTTTCAAATGAATACTAACAATATGATGGGTGGAACTGAATGCTGCCTCAGAGGGCTTCACAGAAGAGGTGACAATGAACTCAGTCCTGAAGGATGAGTAGAAGTTTACCTGGAGTTGAAGGGGCTGAAGACATCCCAGGTAGAGGGAATTGCATGAGGCTCATGATGCACCAGAGAGACTAGACTGAGCAATATTGAAAAGTTCAGATGGTTAATGGAGGCCCGTGGCTACTTTGGCCAACCTGAGCTGGACTTGGCCCCAGAGGTGGCCTCAACTCTCTGGAGGTTTGGAGTGGAGAGTTGATGCGGTGAGATCAGATTTGGGGGTTGCTTTCTGGGGGGAGCAAGCAAGGAAAAGGAGTGGGAAAGCCTGGGCATAGTGTAAGAGACCCAGACCTTTATCCAAACAAAGTAGGTGATGAGACCAACTAGAGACCTTTCAAGAGGCAAGACTGTGGGAATGTTGTATGGGTGGGGTGCAGCAGCTGGAAGAGGTAGCTTAGGTCAGGGGGTGCCAGGACTCTGTTTGGCAGCAGGTGGAGGAAGAACACATCTTGGGAGAAAGATAATGAATTCCATTTGCACGCTTCACATTTGAAGAGTTTACGAATATTCAAGTGTTTGATCAGCACTTGCCAATATATCTGGACCTCAGAACTGGAAGGTCTGGGCCTGGGATGCGGATTGGGCTGAAGGAATTACCCATGGATGATAGCTAAAGTCCGGGAACAGGTTAATGTAGAACATGATACTGTTGATTGAGAGATCAGCCCTAAAGAGATGGTCTAAGAGGATGAGAAGAGGAAGAACTGAGAGCGCCTGAGCAGATGTAGAATCAGCAGAGAATCTTGAGGGAGGGACAGACATTGCAAAAGATCAGATATGAAGAAAGGGAGCTGTGGGCGTGTTTGTTGGACCATTACTTTGGTCCGGGAAGTTTTGGTGAGAGAAGCAGACACTGGGTTGTTGGGAGTGGGAGTTAAAGCAGTGGGATTAAAGGATATGGATCACTCTTTCTAGAAGTTTGGTAGGGGAGAGAAAAAGGGAAAGTGGGTGGTTACTAGAAGAAATAAGTTCAGGGAAAGTGGTTCTAGCACAGTGAGAAAACCAGCCAAGAAGAAGAACCAGGGTCCATCTAGGGGTGAGGGGGACAAAGACCAGGAAGGGGTTGTATGTGGAACAGGGTCCTGGTTGGGGGAAAGGGGAGGTGTTGAGATCAGACAGAAGAAGACACCTAACATCACTAGCTCACGGAAATGGCTTCCACCATCTCAACCCCTTTTGAAAAAATATTACTTTAAAATCCTTATTTTTTTTCTTCTGGACTTTGCTGTTAACTACCTTGAGTAACTGTTGCATTTTGCTGACCTTGACCTGTTTTGCAATCCCATGAGAGGATGCAATGGCTCAGTCACCTTCTTCTTCCTCCTACCACCCTCCTGGAAATTGTTTTATTGCTTTCTTCTTGGAAGGGCTGACATTTTTTTGCTTGTTTGTGGAGTCACACCAACCAGGCATGACCCTCTAGGGGAGCAAATATTTGGAGAGACCTAGAAGGAAATAATGCTGGATGTTTCTAACTCAGCTGTGGCTTTCTGTGGGAGGGCAAGGGGAGGGCACCTTTGAAGAGAGGAAACACGGCCCCATTTGGCTTTCCTGAGCATAGTCCAGTTAAAACTCTGAGCTTGGCCAACTAGGGTGCTGCTGTGGTCAAACTGGGAGCCAGGAAGCAGGAGGCCCACATGGGGGTCTGGTTGCCTGTGGGGAGCTGGTTGCTCTCATGTGCTGCGAGTGACCTCTAAGCCCCATGTTCTGTCCCTTACCCTCACCCCTCCTCTGAGCCCAGTTTGGGGCTGGTGGGGCTGTTCAAGAAGTCCTCTTGCTTTGCAGCTACCTGGTGATGCCCTTCATGCAGACGGACCTGCAGAAGATCATGGGGATGGAGTTCAGCGAGGAAAAGATCCAGTACCTGGTGTATCAGATGCTTAAGGGTCTTAAGGTGGGTGGGGACCTGGACGAAGACGGCAGGGTGGGGGGGTGCCTTGGTGCTGAGATCTGAGGTTTGGGAGAGGCCAGGCCTTGGGAACGAGGAGAGCAACCTATGATAGGGTGGAGGCGGGTTCTGAGCCAGCCTGCAATGCCTGGTGCTGACTTACTCTTCTCTCTCTCCCACGTAGTACATCCACTCAGCTGGGGTCATCCACAGGGTGAGTGCACTCCTGCAGGAAGGCCTGCTGGGAAGAATTGCCGTGTTCCAGGGCACCTTCTGGGGAAATGCTGCAGCAAAGCAAGCTCTGAGCTACATGTTTCAGGCTCCAAAAATCAGGAGCATTTTAGAACAAAGTGGGCCAAGCCCGTTTCACTCTTGGGGAGACTGCTGCCCAGAGGGGCAGGGTGGCTGACTGGCATGCCAGGCAGTGGCAGCCCATCAGCCCAAGGCCCACTTTTTCCTCTTGCTTAGGACCTGAAGCCCGGCAACCTCGCTGTGAATGAGGACTGTGAGCTGAAGGTGAGTGGGCCACAGGCAGGGTCAACCTGGGGTCGGGGAGGGCCTCTCCCTTCCAGGAACCCCCAAAGCTGTTCCTGGAGCTTCCCCTCCTCAGCGAGTGCTTTCTCCCATGTCCACTGAGCCTTAGATCTTGGATTTCGGGCTGGCACGGCATGCAGATGCAGAGATGACCGGCTACGTGGTGACCCGCTGGTACCGGGCGCCCGAGGTGATCCTGAGCTGGATGCACTACAACCAGACCGGTCAGTGCCAGCGGCCGCCACCCAGGGAGCGGCTGGGCTCTTCTCTCGCAGCTTCCCCAGACCTTCTTGGGTACTCCGGATTGACTGACTGCTGGGTCCTGGTCAGATGGTCCAGGTGACACTTCCCCTCTCCTCCTGCAGTGGACATCTGGTCTGTGGGCTGCATCATGGCAGAGATGCTGACCGGAAAGACTCTGTTCAAGGGGAAAGATTGTATCCTTTGCTGGAAGAGCCAAACTCTGTCAGAAAACTTCAGTCCTTCCTTAGACTCTTTAAATCTCTCTCTTTTTTTCCTTAATGTGAAAGTGATACATGTTCGCTGTAGAACAATGTTAAATGATGAACACTAGTCACCTGTCATTCCACCACCAGGTAGGAAACACTTCATGCCTGTGTGTGTGCTGCGCAGGTGACCCTGGGAAGATAGGGTTCCTCCCTGGGGAGCGCACAGGGCAGGAATGGGGATGGGAGCAGACAAGGAATTCCCTCATCAGATGATGGTAACCGAATGGGATGAGGGCCAGGAAGGCACACGTCCAGGAGCATTTGTGGGGAGAGACTCTTGATTTAGTCTGGCAGGCGGAATTGACTTCCAGAAACCTGAGTCCTGGAAGGACTCAACCCTTCTCTCCTGAAAGCAGGAGTGGGTTAGGCAGGCGGAAAGCCACACTGGTGGGAGTGATGGGGGACGTGGGAAGGGCAGCCTTAGAGTCTCCATCAAGAGTGAGGCCCAGGGCTTCCCTGGTGGTGCGACGGGTTAAGTGCAGCACCATGAAGCTACCCAGAGCCACTGCAGCACAAGTTCAATATCCAGCCAAGGAGCTTCCCACATGGCTCAGCAGACCTCTCCTGCCTCGCCCGCTGCTCCCCTCAGCAGTGTATTTCAGTAGATCTACCTGTTCTGCTCCCTACTCTGTTTCTGGTGAGTCCTCTCACCAACCCACACCTCACACCTCTGGCCTACACCCCAGCTTGTATGTATAAATAAATAAATCATTTAAAAAAAAATGAAGCCCAGCCTTAACCCACTGCCAAGACCTGGACCAGCTGACCCAGATCCTGAAAGTGACCGGGGTGCCAGGCGCGGAGTTTGTGCAGAAGTTGAACGACAAAGCAGTGAGTGGCTTAGCTGTGCCCGTGGCTGACCAGGGCCAGATGAGCTGAGGTCTTTGTAGAGAAGCCTTCCCTCTGCCCAGGCAGGTGCTCTTGCCTTTATTCCATTTTGGACTCTGACCTGAGCCTTCAACCCTGCTCTTGGCTTTTCTGGAATCCCAGCTCTATACCCCAAGGCCTGCATCCCAAGGAACTGCCAGTTGGCAATTCCTTCATGCTTTTCTGTCTTCCAGGCCAAATCCTACATCCAGGCCCTGCCACAGAGTCCCAAGAAGGATTTCTCTCAGCTCTTTCCACGTGCCAGCCCCCAGGGTGAATCTTGGGACCTGCCCTCCCTATGGCCTTGGCAGTCTCTCTGGGAGTGGGGGTGGGGTGCTATTGCAGGCCTGGGTGTGAGTCTCTTGGTCTCTTACTGCAGCCACAGACCTGCTGGAGAAGATGCTGGAGCTGGATGTGGACAAGCGCCTGACAGCCTCGCAGGCCCTCACACACCCCTTCTTTGAACCTTTCCGGGACCCTGAGGAGGAGACAGTGGCCCAGCAGCCCTTTGATGATTCCTTAGAGCATGAGAAACTCACAGTGGACGAATGGAAGCGTAAGAGCAAGGCCTTGGGCTCTCCCCTCTCTGCCTGCAGGCAGCCTCTCTCCCCTTTGCCTCCTTCCTTTCTGCCCACGCCTTAGCAGGCCCCACTGTCCTCCTGGAAACTGCTTTTCTCTGCGCAGATATTGTCTCCTGCACACATTTCTGTCCCTGCCTGCACCACACTGTATCTGGGGGGGAGGCTCTCTGGCTCTCACACTCCCTTACCCTCCTTGAGCCACCTGCCTGTCTCAGAGCACATCTACAAGGAGATCATGAGCTTCAGCCCCATTGCCCGGAAGGACTCACGGCGCCGGAGCGGCATGAAGCTGCAGTGACCCGTCCAGCCCGACCACTGACTGAGCCCAGGGACTGCCACGTGCCGCCACCTGCCAGACACTGCCTCTAGGACCAATATTTATTTGTCACTACTTAAGTTTCGACTCTTCTTGGATTATAGTCTTTCAAGCAGAGGACAGAAAGACCCTTGTCCTTGTGTAGGAAATAGGCCTAGTAGATGCAGAATTCAAACATGTTGGTTTGGAGAAAATAGCTGTAATCATAACTCACCACATAAAACTCCTGTCTGGGGAATCACGTGTGTGGGGGGTCCTTTCATTACGTCTATGGTGGGGCTGAGAGGTGGGCTAACCCGGGGCACGGCTCTACAGCAATGTTGGGTTCATCTGCTAAAAACTGTAACAGTCATTACAAACTCAATGGCTGAACTAACAGAAATGTATTCCCTCACAGTTCTGAAGTCTAGGTGTTGGCAGGGCTGTGCTCCTTCAGAAGGTTCTAGAGAAGAATTCTTTGACCCTGGTGACTCCCGGCAATCTGGTGTTCTGTGGCTTTCCGCTGCATTGTGCCATCTCTGCCTGCCTTTTCATGACCTTCTCCCCCATGTGGCTCTCTGGCTTCTCCTCTTCTTATAAGAACACTGGTCATTGAGTTTAGGGGCCACCTTAATCCCATATGATTTCATCTCAAACCCTAATAGTTATATCTGCAGTGTGTGCTCACCTATAGTGAGGTGAACATGAGTTGGGGTGGGGGAGAGATGGACACTTTTCAGTCCACTACAGATGGCCACAAGGGAAGAGCTCCCTCCTGGCTTGCTAAAGTAAGGGAGTTGCAGAGAGAGCTGCAGCAGGTGAGAGGTTGCGTGAAAGTTATTTTGGGGGAGCAGTAAGCAGTCCAGACCTGCAGCAACAGCAGGCATGTTGACTGGGAGCTGCAGAAAGCGGAAAGGGACCTTTCCCAGGCTTTCTGGCAAACAGCTCTGCTCCTCTTGGGAATGTCACTCTCCCCAAAGCTTCTACCCAACAGTGGCTGTGAGTCTCCTTTTAGGATTGAAAAATATCAGTAGAAAGGAGTCCCGTCTGAGGAGCCAGGAGCCTGGCACTGGGCATAGTGGGTCTCACACTCCCATGTGTGCCAGGGGCTGGTTAAAGTGCACCTTTCTTGGCCTGGCATCAAAGCCCCTTGCAGTCTCGAGAACCTCATCAACTCCCCACCGCCACCCATTTTCCTTATGCCAGTGTGGCCTGCAGTGAATACCAGTCCTGGGACACTGAGGCTCACCCAGCACATTACCAGGCGAAAGGCTCTGATGAGTCCTGCAGTAGAGATCTGTTTAACACTTTTAATCCAGAGCTTCCCAAGGGTACTTAAGATAGAATGCCATTTCCCCCTAACAGTACACACAGGCTTCTTTGCCAAGGGGGTGCATGGCCCCAACACTGCTTCTGCCCAGGAGGGCTGGAGCTCAGGCTTCTTTCAGAGGCCCTGCCTAAAAGGCCTTTCCCACTCCTCACATAGGAAAATCCCCTTCCAGACTTTGCCTCAAGACTTCCCCCTAGCAAGTCATCCTCCCTCAGAGATTAGGTAGCTTCTTCCCTCTGCCCAGGCCCTCTGTGGGTAGCGTTTACAGTGTGTGCTTCTGCCTTCCCCTCCCCAATGCCCATATGAACCCCTGCTTGGAACAAATTTCTGTACGTGAATGAGTGAATGAGTAAATGAATGAATGACATCTCAGGTCATTCTGACCAGACCAGAAAGGTATCAAGGACAGCAGAGAACACAGCAAGAGGAAGAAGCTGGTCCTGGCCTGCACCTTCGAGTTGACCCCCTGAAAACCTCTAGGCTCTATTCGGTCTCCCAGGTCTCTCTCCCCAGCATCCCGCAGTGCCCTTCAGTCCATCCCCACCCTAGAATTAAACTTCTATGTGTTGATTCATCCCTTCCCTACAGTTATCTCAAGTCTAGGAAGTTTCTTTAAAGGGCCGTAGATGAAGTGTTTAGCGGGAAGAAGGGGTTTGTGGATTTTGGCCTCCCACTATGGACATCTGTCCAGTGTGACCGGAAATGAATGAGTCCATTCTCAGGCTTGGTGGGGGTAGTAGGGCTGAGCTTGGGGAGTTGGGCTCAACTACTCTCACGGTTGGTTTGAAGGACCCTGGGCAGGGCTTATGCCCCCAGACCTCAGTGGGTAATGCTGAGCTTTGTCTTGCAGCAGAGCTCAAGAGGAGGATGCTGGGTACTCGGGGGGGGGGGGCGGGCACCACCTAAGCACAGGTTTCCTGGTCTTACTGAATTCTTGGATGCCCAGGTAGGGTTCTGCCTAGGGCAGCAGAAACATGGATGTGTAATAATCCCATGGACTGAGACCATGGCTTTTGTGACAGACACACTTGGTTACCTACCCATCAGCCTTTCTCCCTCTTCCTTAAAGAATCCACATTTTGTTCAGGCTGCAACTTGCTCAGAAAAGACAGGCCTCTTCTTAGGCCCCAAATGGTTGCTATGATTGTCTTAAACCAAATGAGCAAATATTCTCATGTGACTGGTTTAGGACTCAGTTCTGGTCTGACTGATTTAGCACTCAGTTCTCACCAAGAGGATGTGGGGGGAGCTGGGAAGTTAGGAGATCCAGATGGGTTGTTCCTATTACCTGCATTGAAGAAGGGTTTGTGAGCTCTGCAGCTGGCAGCCATTTTGTGACCATGAGGTAACGAGGCTAAGGATAAAAGTCCACTGATGATAATAAATGGGAGGATGGAAAGATTCTGATTCCTTGCACACATCAGGGGGATGGCCTGGGGATGGCCTGCCTCCAGACTTCTTGTTATGTGAAATAAGTAAATAGTTTTGCAACTTAAACCACTCTCATTCAGGATTTCTCCTATACATAGCCCACCATTTCTCAATTGACAGCATCTCAGTGGTTTTAAGTACAGACTAATGGTCTGAGAGGCTTTCCTCCTATTGTGGGGTCTGTAAGATTCCAAAACTTTTGTTTAATTCCAAGAATTATCAATAAAGATTTCCATCAACTTCCTGCAGTCCAGAAGGAGAGGACCTTGACTTTAAAAGCTCCAGCTTGGTCCAGCTTGTCCTTTTAATCCAGGACCAAAAGGGCAGCACCTCTTTCTGATCCCATTCTTTCCCTGTGTGCTATGTTAGGGCAGTTAAATGTTGGGTTCTGCAGGCACAGTGCTACTTACCAGCCTTGTGACTTGGGCCTCAGTTTCCTCATCTGTAAAATGTGGACAATATCACTAAAGAGATGAATACAATATAAGCAAAACACTCCAAACAGTGGCTGGCCCCTAGGAAGCATTCACAAGCACTAACTATCATTTGCGTGATTTTCACCACCACATCCTCTTCCCTCCTTGATCACCCCATCTTCCGACATCCTCACTTCCTCCTAGACAGCAGTTTTCTCCACTCATCTGGTTGCCTTCATGTTAAATTTCTCCCTCACTTTCACTTAGTTATCATCTGAGTTCTTTACATTCCTGCCAAACTATCCTGAAGAGGAGTCTGTGTTTATCACCTCCATTTTCTCACCACCATTCTTCTTAATGAACACCCTCACTCCTGCTTTCACCATTTACCCTTCTTCCACAGAGACACTCTCAGGTTTTCCTCTGATCAACAAAGTCCCAGCACCCTCAAACCATGCCTGCCACACGCCCCTTGTACAGGGAGCCCCTCTGCCTCAGCACTACCCTCCCACCTATACCTTCTAGTCCAATTTCCCCACTCCCACCACAACTCAAGCTTCTTCCTGTCTCTAACCTCGCCCAGAGAGCGAGGGCCCTATCCTTCTGCTCTCCCCTCTCCCCCAGCCCACCATCCCTCAGCCCAATCTCTCCGGACCCTGGATCTGACTTCACCAGCTTTCTGTCCAATCCCCCTTCTGGATTGCCCCATCTTTTCCCCCTCAACACTCCTAAACCAAACTTCCTTCTTCCTCTGGACCCCCCTACCCTGACCCACAAGGCCCTCCCTCTCTTGGCCTGGCTGGGCCACCTTGCTTGACAGTCGCTGACTCCCTCGCTTCCCTGTTCATGCCACGTCTACAGGGAATGTTCCCACAGCTCTTCTGTACTGAATGCTCCAGGCCCCTCCCACCTGTGCCTTCATCAAGGGGTCCACAATGATTTCCCTCCCTCCAGGCTTTCCCTTTCTTATCCGTTCTGCCTGATTCTTCTTCCTTAATGCAACATAAACTCCTCATCCTTCTGCTCAAAGGCCTCCTGTCAGCAAGAGCAAGTGCCATAGCCTGCCTCCTTGTCAGCTTCCATATTAAGAATCTGCCCAACTACCAGCCACTCTTGGCTTACATCCCAATTCCGGTATCTGCCATCTCTTATGCGGGGCCAGGTGGAGCAGAATGGGATGGAAAGCAAGGGCTTTGCATCCAAAAAGACGTGGGCTTGAGAGAGAGACAGGAAGGGATATAAGGAATTGCCCCACAAGACAGAGGTTGC
>PVIJ01000560.1:164896-276577 GCA_004024925.1 Scalopus aquaticus
GGGGGGGGGGGGGGGCGCGTTAAAAGGATCACCAGAGACAGAGCAGGGAGCAGAACAGGTAGATCGACCGAAGTACACTGCTGAGGGGAGCAGCGGGCGAGGCAGGAGAGGTCTGCTGGCCATGTGGGAAGCTCCCTGGCTGGGTATTGAACTCATGCTTCAGTGGCTGTGGACAGCTTCACAGTGCTGCAACTCAACCCGTTGCACAACCAGGGAGGCCCTAGCCTTTTATTTCTTAAAGCCTTCAACTCATTGGATGAGGTCCATCCACGTTGTGGAGGGTAATCTGCTTTGCTTAAAGTCAACTGATTGTCAGGGTTAATCATCTACAACATAGGTCTACAGCAGCATCCGGACTAGTGTTTAACCAAACGGCTGGGACATAGCCTGGTTGAGTTGACACATAAAAAACACCATGTGTTTCGGCAGGGTATTTTAATCCTTGGAGTCTCCTTTTCTTCTCTAAACTGGAATAATTGAAGAGCCTGCCTTGTAGGGCTGGGGAGGGGTAAGTGCATATCGAATACAAGGTAAATATTAGCTGTTTTTGCTATTGTTGCAGCTGTACCAGGAGATGCTCAACAACAAGTGTTGACATGACAACATTCTCAGGAATACCAGGAAGTACAAGTCATGGCCAATGTTCTCCAGGTCTGGGTTGAGATGCAAAGCATCACAAAAACATGGAGGTGCACTGGGCTCATTCCCACCCTCTCCCCATCTAACAGACTGGTCCAGAGCCTAGTTCTTGTGAAAACTCCCAGAGAAAGATCTTCAGGAATTCCTCACTCTCCTTTTCATGGGGACAGGAGGAAAGTTTCTCCACTGTTTATCTCTGAGACAGTAGGGGCTTTGGAGCAATACATCAGAATGAATTACATTTCCCTTCTTCACTATCTATTTCACATTTTGTAAGAACTGCATATTCATGCCAGTAAATAGCCAAGAAGGAACCAGATGACAACTCAGTTTTCCTGAAAATCAAGAAATCAATCAAACTGCCGAACCGAGGTGTCTGCATTGTGAAATACTGCTAACATTCCAGAAAGTTGTTTTAAGTAAGGAATTTTTTAAAATGGAAATTCTCTGTCTCCCTCCCCTGCCCCTGCTTCAGTCTTGGTTCTCTTTTCTCTTTATGCTTACCTCTTAATGGGCTCTTCTATTCTCAAGGCTTTAAATGCCATCTTCATGTCAATGTATACCAAATGACATCTCTACTTTGGATCTTTCCTCTAAATTACAGATAAGTTAACATCTTCACTTGACATTTTTAAAACAAAATATTGAAGGCTCTGCTTCAAATAGCAGTAGAGTAACTTGCATTGTATTATAATAACTGTAAATTCTGGACAAACTTTTAATTATTTATTTTCTGTACAAAGTTTCAAAATTATAATTATTTTAAGGTACTGGAGAGACCAAAAACAGGGAGAAACTGGAAGGGAGTCAACTATTAATGGAACGGAATTGCAATGGGTAAGATTTGTGATTTTAAGGTTTTTTCCCTGAAGGTACTACCTAGGACATGTAGCATGGGATGGTTAGAATGAAACATAAAACTGTTAGTCTTTCTTGCTTAACACTTTGTGTACAGGCTATTTTCTGTGCCACCGCATGAATGGTATTAGCATTCAATAAAACACACACAGCTCCTGAACTACTGGATATATTTTAATGAAATTTTAAATGCATAGAGATTAAAGCTTCTAGACTGAGTACGATCAAAGAAATAGCTCCTAATAGTTCCAAATAAATCCACCGTGGCATGAAAAACCGGAGACTAAATGAACACGTGAAAACATGAATACGTGAGCGGACCACAAAGTGTTAAGAAGTCAGAGAATGGGGTTTATAGAAAGGAAACCCAAGAAATGGAGAAGCCACAGAGGCTTCTCAAAAGTCTTGACTGACTCTTGAGCTATGCAAGCACAGCAGATACTCCAAGAAGCCAAGCAAAAAACAACAAGATTAAAAACAAAAAACAAAAAAACATCCAAACTGTTGAATGATAGCTCAATGAACTGAGCTGAATGAACTGAGCAGAATTTATAGCTGCTACCCATTTCAGGGACACAGAAATGTTAACTGCCTGCTTCCTCCAAATACTCTTTGGAGGAAGATAATAGAATCCAGATTTTCTGCAATGTTAGTGTTAAAAAATGTAACATAATAAACATGAAAAGAAGGAAAACCTAAATCCAACCATAGTAATAGCTACATTAAATATAAATGGTCTAAACAGAAATCATCAGAGGGTTAAAAATAATAAGATGCAAAAATATGAAGTCTACAAAAGAATATTAAGTGTAAAGACACAGATAAAATAAAAGGATGAAAAATTATATACTTGAAAATAGTGAGCATAAGATAGTTTAAATGATTACAGCGTACCAGACAAAATAAATTCAGAACAGAGTGTTGTTGCAGCTAAAGAGAGACATTTATAAAATGAAATCATCTATTTTATCAGAAAAATGTAACAATTATAAATATATATGTATTTTGTCTAATAACAGAGCTTCAAAATGCTCTGATATAGATGGCCAGAACATACCCAATATATCTATTTCATTTTTTAATGTTTCATATGTTGTGAATAACCTACATTAGCTATATTAGTATGTTTATTATGCTTATTCTAAAGTTTTGGTTCATCTATTCAAATACATATCCTTCCGATAGTATATAATATGGTTGTGTTTTTGAAGTAGTTATGTTCCTTCAATGTCTCTCTCTCTCTTTATTTAATTTTTGGTCTGTGAAATCTGAGTCCTGTCCAATAACGAACACAGGGGAAGGCCCAAGGCCATACCCTATTTGTATATGTTTGTGTGTGTGAGTGTGTGCATACGCGTATGTAGACTTTCAATGATTGACTTGATTTTCTTGGTCATCGGTTTATTCAAACTTCCTGGTTGATTTTGTATCAATGCTTTAGGATACTCTTGGCAGTAAGCAACTGAAAATCTAACTATGGCTTAAGCAACAAATCCTTTCAGCCCTTCCCTCACACAACCAGAAGGGTAGAGACCATATCCAAAGCTGCAATAGACACTCAGGGACTCAGCCTCCTCTGTCTTTTCACTCCACTATCCCCAGCTGTTAGCTGTCACTCACTTCATGGTCTCAAGTTGGTTTCAGCACCTCTGGGTACCATGAAGATCAGAGCAGGAAGCTGGGAAACTGTCTCTTCATTTGGGACAGAAGTCAGTGTCAGAGTGATTTTTTAAAAAAATATTTATTTATGCATACAAGAGCTGGGATGCAGGCCAGAGATGTGGGGGGTGAGTGGATTCACCAGAGACAGAGCAGGGAGCAGAACACACAGACTGACTGAAATACACTGCTGAGGGAAGCAGTGGGTGAGGCAGGAGAGGTCTGCTGCGCCATGTGGGCAGCTCCCTGGCCAGGGATCAAACTCATGCTGCAGTGACTGCTATTAGCTTCATAAGCTGAGACCTAACTCCTTGCATCACCAGGGAGGCTCGTGGGTTAGAATGATCTTTCCTAAGATCAAGGAATCTTGGAGTTCCTTTGTGTGTGAAAAAAATGGTTGTTGAAAAGGCTACAAGTGAATATAGTAAGTCAGTTTTGGTAAATGCCAGTTGTGTGGGAAATGAAATTTATTTCAGGTAATTATATATGTAATATAAATATATTGAGTTGTCAGAAAAGTCATAACATATGTCCAAACAAAAATGAGTCATGACTTTCCTGACAACCCAATACATAAAATATAAGATTTCTTATTTGGGCCTCCCTGGTGGCACAACGGGTTAAGGACAGCACTATGAAGCTATCCAGAGCCACTACAGCACGAGTTTGATACTGGGCCAGGGAGATTCCCACATGGAGCAGCAGACCTCTCCTGCCTCGCCTGCTGCTCCCCTCAGCAGTGTATTTCAGTAGATCTGCCTGTGCTGCTCCCCATTCTGTCTTTGGTGAATCCTCTCACCGCCCCACACCTCTGGCTTAAACCCCAGCTTGTATGCATAAATAAATAAATCTTTAAAAAGAAGATTTCTATATATCAGCATAAAGATATGCATAGTATTCTCTTAGGATTTTTTAAAATCTCTGCTCTGTATCTAGTTATGTCTCTCTTTTTAACATTTCTCTCTCTTCCTTTTCCCCGAGTTTTCCTACTTTATTAGTCTTTTCCTGAAATCAACTGTTGGCTTTGCAGATATATTTATTTTTCTTTTTTAAAATTTATTTTGACTCTTAGTATTAATCCTTTTTAAGGTTTATTTTGCTGTTCTTTTTCAAACTTCTGAAACTGGGGGCTTAGCTCATTACTTAACAGTTTTCTCCTTTCCCAATATATACATTTAATGCCATGAATTCACTTCTCAGTTGTATCCCCAAAGATTTGTTTTGTGACAATCTAATTGTATTTAGTACTGAACATTTTCTCAAATCTTCATGATGGTTTCTTTTGGGGAGCATAAATTATTTGTTTTTTACATTTCAAACATTTTGAGATCTTAACTTTATCCTTTTGTTATTCATTTGTAATTCAAATGCATTGTGTTAAAGAACATGATATGGATGGTAATGATTTTTAAAAATAGATTATTTGGGAGCAGTTGTGGATTTACAGAAAAATGAAGCAGAAGGTACAGAGGGTTCCTCCATACCTCTTTTCTCCCTCCCACAAACTTTCCCCTGTTATTATAATCTTTTTTTTTATAATATGTATTTTTATTGTTATTTATGTCTTTTACATTTTGTATTCCCCTTGGGTAGCCCATCACCAATTCACCCGTGATCCATCTCCATGGTCCCTTGTGTTCTTTTCTATTCCATTTTGTGCCCTCATCCTTCCTTCCCCGCCCCCCCGCCCCCCACTGAGTGTCTCTCTTCTATTTGGTTTCCCTATAGTCCTGTTATAAGTGAAACCATTCGATATTTTTCTTTTTCTTTCTGGCTTATTTCACTGAGTATGATTCCCTCTAATACCATCCATGTCGCTGCAAATTGCATGTGTTTATCTTCTTTGAATGCTGAATAGTATTCCATGTGTATACTCTTCTACACTACTGGTGGGAATGTGAACTGGTCCAACCACTATGGAAAGCTGTATGGCGATTCCTCAAACTGCTAAACATGGAGCTCCCATACGACCCAGCAATCCCACTCTTGGGAATTTACCCAAAGGACACAAAAACACTAATCCGAAAGGATACATGCACCCGTATGTTCATTGCGGCACTGTTCACAATAGCAAAGGTATGGAAGCAACCCAGATGTCCAAAAATAGATGATTGGATCAAGAAGATGTTATTATAATCTTATATTGATGTGGTACTTTTGTTTCAATCAGTGAACCAATATTGATATACTAATATTGAAGTTCATGGTTTGCATTAGGGTGCACTGTGTTAAACTGTTCCATGGGTTTTGAATAGTTTCACTTTCCTCTGTGTTCCACTTATTCATCCTCTCCCCCTCTGACTCAACCCTTGACAATCCTTGAACTTTTTACTATCTTTATATAGTCTTACCTTTTTTCTGAATGCCATAACATAAGTAGCCTTTCAGATAATTTTTCATTTAGCAACGCACATTTAAAGTTCCTCTGTGTCTTGGGCCTCCCTGGTGGTGCAAGGGGTTAAGTCTCAGCACTATGAAGCCTTCAAGAGCCACTACAGCACGAGTTCGATCCCTGGCCAGGGAGCTTCCCACATGGCGCAGCAGACCTCTCCTGCTTTCCCCCGCTGCTCCCTTCAGCAGTGTATTTCAGTAGATCTGCCTGTGCTGCTCCCCACTCTGTCTCTGGTGAATCCTCTCACCACCTGCACCTCTGGCCTACACCCTGACTCTTGAATGCATAAAAATATAAAATCTTAAAAAAAGAAAATTCCTCTGTGTCTTTTTGTGGCTGCACAGTTCATTTCTCTTTACCACTGAATAACATCCCGCTGTCTGGATGAACCACATTGTGTTTATTCATTCACTTTTTGAAGCACATTTTCCTGTTTGGGATTATTACAAACAAAGTTGCTATAAACAACTGTGTACAGGTTTTGTGTGGGCATAACTTTTTAACTCAGTTGGGTAAACACCTGCAAGTACAATTGCTGAACTGTACAGTCGACTTTTGTTTAACCTTATAAGAAATTGTCATGCTATTTTCCCAAGTGGCTGCACCATTTTGCATGCCCACCTGCATCAAACTCGAGTTCCTGCGGCTCCACGTCCTCATCAGCATTTTGGCAGCATTTTGGATTTTAGCCAATCCATTGCTTGTGTGCTATTGTTGCCATTTGAAATCCCCTAATGACATATTACATTGAGCCTCTTTTCATATGCTTATTTCCAGATGGATATCTTTGGTGAGGTGTCTGCTCAGATCTTTTGCCCATATTTTGGGTTGTTTGATTCTTATTGTTGAGTTTTAAGAGTTTTGTGTCATTTGGATACATGTCTAGACGTGTGTTTTTCAAATATTTTCTCCCAGCTGGTGACTGGTCTTTTTTTCTCCTAACCTTTGCAGAGCAGAAGTTTTCAATTGTAATGAAGTCCAACTTATCTGTCTTTTCTTTTGTGGGTAATACGTTTGGTGTTTTATCTAAAAACTTGGCGAAACCCAGGGTCACCTAGATTTTCTTCTATATTACTTACCTGACTGGAAGTGCTTCACAGCTGTAAGCTTTTCTCTTCATTTAAGAAGCTTCTGGGCCATTCATTCTAGTTTTTTCTCTCTTAGCTGTCACATCTCCAAATCCTTCATTTCTTGGGGACCAGTTTTCTTCCCTCTTGTGCAATCATCTCTTTGAGTTTTTAATGCTACTAAGGGGTACCCTGGGATCCCTAAACTTGGACACTCTGAAGGGGTTTGGCCATCCATGTGCACAAAAACAAAGTGTGCTCTTAATGTGAAAGAACTTTAGTAGGATCGTGTGCATAGAGAGAGAAGAAAGGTCATCAGTTTCCCAATAACACACCCCAAATTACCCATCACCTCATGGGTAATTGCCCAACCAAAAAGATCATCCTAGAGTGGGACACTGAGGCCTGAAAAGTTGCTACAAGTCTAAGGCACCTTTTGTCAGAGAAACAGACAAAAGGGGCCAAAGGGGCCAAACACAGTCTGGGATGAAAAAAAACATAAACAAAGAACAAACCAAGACGATGGCTACCGTGGTCAGTCTCCCCACAGGTCTCTTACCTCATACTTCTTCCAAGTGGCTCTATGTGTCCCTCCTCTATGTATCTCTGCAAGTCCATGATGCAAGTTCAAAGCTGAGAAGCAAGTGCCCTTCTCCAGGTCTCTCCAGAGCCCACCTGCCCTCCATGTTACATTGCTTCACCTGGCTGCTCGGGTCCCCCTATAGTTAAGTGGTGTGGGGAACTTGGTACTTCCCTTAACAAAGCCAGCAAAGGCTTACTATTTTTTTTTTAAGATTTATTTATTTATGCATACAAGCTGGGGTGCAGGCCAGAGTTGTGGGGGGGGTGGCGGGGGCGGTGAGAGCATTTACCAGAGACAGAGTGGGGAGTAGAACAGGCAGATCTATTGAAATACACTGCTGAGGGCCTTCCTGGTGGCGCAGCGGTTGAGCGCTGCGCTGTGGAGCTGTCGGCAGCTCGTGATGCGAGTTCGAAGCCCAGCCGGGGAGAATCCCACATGGTGCGGCAGACCCCTCCTGCCTTGCCCGCTGCACCCCTCAGCAGTGTATTTCTGATCTACCTGTTCTGCTTCCCACTCTGTCTCTGGTGAACCCTCTTGCCACCCCACGCTTCTGTCCTATACCCTAGCTCGTATAAATAAATAAATCTTTAAAAAAAAAAAAAAGAAATACACTGCTGAGGGGAGCAGCAGGCAAGATAAGAGAGGTCTGCTGTGCTAGGTGGGAAGCTCCTTGGCAGGGTATCGAACTCATGCTGCAGTGGCTGCTGATAGCTTCATAGTGCTGCATCTTAACCCATTGTGCTACCAGGGAGGCCCCAAAGGCCTGCTTTTGAAAAAACTTACTTTTTCAGTTTTTAGGTGTCTCTGGTCTCATGGTTGCCCTCTCTAATTTTCCGAGAGCCATCACTGCATTCTTGAATCCTCAAAACATTGTCACAGCAGTCTAAAAAGAAGGAAAACAAATGATGTAGTGGTAACATTAGATAGTTTTCAGAACCAATCTTGAGAGATAAAAGAGCAAACACTCCCCAAGATTTATAGCTGCTTAATTTATACACAGTGCTCAGCTCTTAATTAATTCTTTGCTGGTTTTTCTTGCAGGCTTAGCAAGGAAACTTCTATAAGAAAAAGTTCCATTATACAATTTAAACTGACAATATCTTTTATATCAGAAAGAAAAAACTAATTGGTTTCTGTCCATTTGCCTTTTCTTTTCGTAGTTGAGTGATTTGAGTTTCTAATCGTTATACAAATCACCTTTTTATTTCATTTGAAAACAGTAATAGTAAGAAATGTGTTTGATGGACTTGTTAGGTAATTGATTTTATAAATGACTGCTGCCTCTCATTAAGTATGCTTCTTACAAGACAACCCACTAAATCATTCATATACTTTCTGTCTGACATGTTTAATTTAAATAAGTGGAGGCAGAAAGAATGTATTCATTTCCTAGAGCTGTTGCAACAAATTACCACAAAAGGGATAATTTTAAGCAATAGAAATTCATTCTCTCATAATTCTGGAAGCCAGAGGTCTAAAACCAAGGTGCTTATCAGGCCACTCTCTCTCTCTGATGGCTGTGGGGAGGAAGAATCCTTCCTTAACTCTTTCTGATATCTAATGGCTGCTGGCAATCCTTAGTGTCCCTCAGCTCACAGCTGTATCACTCCAAGGTCTGCCTCTGATTTCATGTGGCATCTTCCCTCTGTGTCTCCATGTGTCTCCAAAGCTCCTCCTCATCAGGACAACAGTCACTGGATTCAACGTCCACCCCAGACCAGTATGACCTCATTGTGCTAATTACATCAGCAAAGACCCTATTCCACATAAGGCCACAGTCACAGGTATCAGGCATCAGGAATTCAACATATCATTTTGGGGAACACAATTTGACCTGCAACAGAGTGCATGCTATTGGCTTAGGTCAGAAAAATAAAATTCAGAGGAGATACACTAAAGAGAAAAACACAGGACAGATGTGCTGCAGGAGGAACATATCAGGTCGGGGTGAGGCCAGGGATGGTGATAGCTTTGAACAAGGGCTAATTCAGATGCAGAACGTGCCTATTCTAAACCTTCAAAGAGAAGCAGGGTCTAAATATGCATGACTTTAGCCCAGAAAAGGATAATGAGGAAAACAAAGAACCCAACTCCTCAATATTAACCAAGGAAATTGTCCAAGTGACTGAGTAAAAAGCAAAAGAAGATAATCAGAGGATGTGAGGGATGAGTTCTCATAACTGGTTACCAACCAAGTTATAAAAGGCAATGCACTTGCTGGACCTTAATTTTTTTTCATTTTGTTCCTTATTTTTGTGTCTCTTCGTTACCGGTAAACCAGTGTCTGGTAAACACCACTCCTCTGTGTGACTGCCCCGTATGCTTTCATCCATTTGCTCAAGCCTCAAAGAGCCTGACTATGCTATCAGGCCACCCAAACTCCTAGGAATCCAAGGGGGAAAGACCTCACCGAGCCCTGAGTATTATCTGGAAGGAAAGGGTGAGCCACTGGGCTGCAAATCTTTTCCTCCAGCTCAAGGACACTTGAGGAAAGTTTGACCTGAGTGGAACTGTAACCAGGCTGAGTCCACAGTGCAGTAAAGTTGGTGGCCCCGGGAGGGGGGTTGCTGATGAGAATGAAAACCCCAGGGAAAATGCTAAGTTTGCAGTTTGGGGGAGAGTTTCTGATAAGAAATAAAAGGGACTGAAGGAGAAGGAGATTCAGTAACCATGATGTTAGAAAAGAAGAATCAGTTGCCATGATGTAGGAATGGAAGAGGCAGTCGCCATGATGTAGGAATAGAGGAATCAGCAGCAGAAAATGTAGCCGCCAAGACTGAGAGTTTGGAAATCAGACGCCAGAAGTTTTGAGCCGCCGGGATATAGTTTGAGTGTTTTTTTGAATCTACAGTGACTTTGGGGCCAGAGACTTTGGAGGCTTTGCAAGTAGCCGAGCAACAGAAACTGCCCCCAGTTTTGTCTTTACTGCAGCCGAAGGAAGAAGGCAGAGGCCCAAAGCGAGCTCCTTCCTAAAATGTGTGAGTGCAGTCTGTTGGCCCACTTGGCCGCTGTAGTTGCTGTTTGCAGTGTTGTTGGCCTGGTGCTGTGCTGGGGCACTGTGCTGGCAGTTTCGGGAGCATCTCCAGTTGTATTCTGTGTTGTCCTTGTGAGTTGGAACCTGGCCTACACTCTGATTGTTGCGTGTCTGCAGAAGAAGAAATGTTACAGGGTAACCCCATGGGGTGCCTGTCTGGGTTCCCACTCATGCGCTTAAAAAGAGACTTAAAACTCAAATGCAGGCATAAAAAGAGACTTAAAACTCAAATGCAGGCACACACAATAAAATTAATAAAAAGATTTATTTCCAAAAAGAGAAAAGAAAAGATAAAGAAATAAATTGGTAAAAATGTCCTACCAGTTTTTCTGAGCTGGACTCTTCTTGCCTACTCAGGAAAACTCTCCTCAATCCACACCATGGACCAGTCTCCTCAAGCTCACAGGTCAGGTCCTTTATAATCCCCCCAAAAAACATTGCTTAACTCCACCCTCAGTCCTCAGCATCCTTCCTTTGGTGATGATGGTATTCTGGGAATCGTAGTCCTAGGTGTCCTGGCTCTCTCCGGCCTGAGGTGGGTGTGGGGTCCCGGGACACTCCCCCTTCCTGAGGACCACCCTCTTGCAGAAAGACACCATTTTGGAAACGTGGTCTATTGTTTGGAAGAGGAGCTCCACATCAACAGTTGCGGGAAGACACCACCTTTGTCACTTTTCTGGGACTTAAAGGACTGGACATTGCTTTAAGTAAGGTAAATGGCCATATGTTGACTTCAGTAATTCTTTGCTTTTTCCTGTTTGTTAAATAAATCCCATTGTTATTATTTCCTAAGCCTGAGTAGTCTTGCAATTGTGTGCGCGGGTGCAGAACCAAGATAGTGACTGGTAAGCAATTGGGGCACTGCCTTTGTCTAATTTTAAAGCCCCATTTGCCTGGTATCAGAACTTCTCACAGCAGCAAGTGAAGGGATGTACCCAGTAGGGAGAAATGATGGTCTTGCTGGACTTGCTAGGTGGGATGGATCCCTATTCGAGAATGCTCAGGCATGCTGACCCTGCCTGCTAGGACTGCTTTATGGCTCGCTAGCAATTGAAGGCAGTGTACTGTACTAAAAAGTGGGAACTCTATGCACAATCCCCCTGCAGGTGCTGGGTGCAGAGAAGGGTATGCGGGCTGAGGAAACCCAGACCCTGTGATTCACTTACCCCTTGTGGTCCCCACACACGCCACCTTTTTTCATCTTTCCACACTATGCATGGCCCCCGGAGCCATCAGACTCCCTCGGAGTTGCAAGCATATGTGAGGTACCTGTCGTGCGCTTTGCCTTCTCCCTCCTGTAGCCTGTAGTAAAGCTGGGACTCTTAAAACCCAGAGTGTCTGGTGCCTTCTGAGCGTGATGACAAGTGGAAGCATAGGTGTGCTCATCTGTGGTAACTCCATTGCTGGAGATTTTAGTGGGTGGTTTTAAATATCAAATGCTATTGAGTAGTTACAATATCAATAAAATATAGTTTCTTAAATTGACAGATTTTTTGCAATTTATTGCTTCTAGAAGCTTGGTTGTTCCGTCTCTTCCTTATCTATGATTTGATTGCAAAGGGTTCCTAAATTTCCTGATGCAAAAGAAACTACAAATAGGATTATATATTCTTAGTTTCCCTTTAGTTACACAGAACACATGGCTTAGGTACTGACACATACTGCTAGCCCAAATTTAGAAAAATGTATGTTAAATTACATGCTAGTATGCTTTGCTAAGAGCCCTTTCCTTCAAATCCTCACCAAAAGAGTGACCAGCGTTATTCTTTTAAAAAATTAAACCCAGAAGACACAATAGCTATGCCTTCCCCTCTGTTCACTCCTTCTTTTGCGTCACTCAGCAGAATTGCACATTTCTTGTTAAACTTGTTGCTAGATATGTTATCTTTTTGGTGATTATTGTAAAGAAAACCCTTTTTTCCATGAATCTGTTGATTCCTGAATATTTATTTTATACCTAGGCATGTGACTAAAGTTTCTTATTTACAGTAGTTTTTAAATTGGTTCCCTTAGGTTTTCCAGTTGAACAATTATACATTTACAAATAATGATACTTTTTCTTTTCCTTTCTAATTATTTATACCCTGTAGATCTCTCATTTATTGTTATTTAACAGGTACATAGGAGAGTTGCTCAGAT
This sequence comes from Scalopus aquaticus, assembly GCA_004024925.1. NCBI lineage: Eukaryota > Metazoa > Chordata > Mammalia > Eulipotyphla > Talpidae > Scalopus > Scalopus aquaticus. The sequence continues at coordinate 177,268 of PVIJ01000560.1, forward strand.
AGGAATGTGGTCTATATTCTCACGAGGGTCTTGATTATTATCCAGCAAAGTACTTAAACCCTTTCTGCTTTACACCTTCCCTCACGATTACCTTGAAAACAAATATTCTTTGTTATAGTTATAAATAGTGTCTTTGAGACACAATTAAGCTCTGCAGAGAGGATTTTTTAAGGTGAAATTCACATGGCATAAACTTAACAATTTTAAACTGACAATTCAGAGGGATTTAGTACACTTACAATATTGGGCAACCAACACCTCCATCTATGACCAAACATTTTCATCACTCAAAATAAACCCCAGATGCATTATAATGGTAGTTACTCTCCATTCCCTTCTACCTTAGCCCTTGGCCATCCCAAGCTTTCTCCTGATTTACCTATTCTGGATATTTCATGCGAATGGAATCCTACAATATGTGACCTTTTGTATCTGGCTTTGTCTATTCAGCATAATGCTTTTTAAAGTTCATCCATCTTGGGCCTCCCTGGTGGCACAGCGGTTAAGTGCTGTGCTGTGGAGCTGTCGGCAGCAGCGACGCAAGTTCAAACCCAGCAGGAGAGATTCCCACATGGCGCAGCAGACCTCTCCTGCCTCGCCCTGCTGCTCCCCTCAGCAGTGTATTTCAATAGATCTGCCTGTTCTGCTCCCCACTCTGTCTCTGGTGAACCCTCTCGCTGCCTCACGCCTCTGGCCTGTACCCCAGTATTGCATGCATAAATAAATAAATCTTAAAAAAAAAGTAAAATAAAGTTCATCCATGTTGTACCATGTACCCTCACTTCATGCCTTTCTGTCACTGAATCACATTCCACTTATACATATACCACAATTTGTTTATTTATTTATCCACTGATGGACATTTGAGTTATTTCTACTTTTTGATTATTGTGAATAACACTACTATGAACACTGGTGCTTAAAGATTTGTTCAAGATACATTTTTAATTCTTTGGGATATATTGCTAGGAGTAGAATTGCTGGATCAGATCATAATTTTAACTGATCAGATCTATATTTAACTTTACAAGGACATCCCAGACTGTAGGACTTAAACTTTAAAGATATTTCTATCAAATAAGGGGCAAGCCATCGCAGGGTGAAGGGGAGGAGATAATGGGATTCTTTTTGGTGGGGAAGTTTCACTGAGGATTCCTAGCAATTAATACAGATATAATCATATTTGAAATTTTTAATTAATCTTGAGCAAAGAGTGGAACATTAAGTGAACTTGGAGACATTAGATGACGTGTCAAGTAAGGGGACAAGCTGCAGGAGCTGTCACAAAGCTGTATAATTGGTCAGAATGTTACAGGGCAACCCTGATATACAGTGGGGTGCCTGACTGTGGGTTCTCACCTGTGCGCTTAAAAAGGACTTATAATAAGAACAATTGCAGGCACTCACAAAAAGGTTAATAAAAGGGTTTATTTACAAAAGGAAGGGAAATTAAAAAAATGAATAACTCGGGGACAAAAGAGAAAGTGAGGGAAAGAGATAAATCTCCAAATACGTCTTACCAGATCCGAAGAGCTGGAAACCCCAATGGCACGCTGTAGCCCAGCGAGAAGCAAGAGACCCCCAAGGTCCAAAGACCCTCGTTATATAGCCAACATGTCTGCTTACCTCCACCCCTCAGTTTCCGGTAATCGTCTCTTCTGGATGATGATGGAATTCTGGGATTCGTAGCCCTAGGGGTCTTGGATCTCTCTGGCTTGAGGTGGGGGTCCATAAACCTTCCTGTGGAGTTTGTTGCAAACGTCCTTTTTTCCCCCCAACAAGAACATTAGCAAAGGAACTATGGTATAAATAAATACTAGGGGAAATAGTATTGAAAATGTGTGGGGATAATCAGTGCAAAGTCATTACTAGCATTAAGAAAACATCTCTTAATCATAGACAATTATTCTCTTAAGCAATCACTTTGGTGAGATGTGGATGACTCCGCATGACTGGGAAGGATATTGGACAAAAGAAAACATCACTCTGCTGTAGTACAGTTGAGATTCAGTCATGATCCAGGGGTACAAAATGTACAACTTTATTTTTATTCTTTTAACTGATTTCAATTCTGCCAGGGGCTAATCTTTATTTTTCCAGCAGCCATAAACATGAATTCTTGCCCAATAGGCGCAACCACCTTGGTCTGGATTACAAATAAATCTCTCCATGTCCCCCAGACACTTGAGTACATCCCAGTGTGGCATTTCTTATGGGAATAACCACAGACAATGGATCTTCTAGTTCTGTCATGTAGTTCATACCTAAAGGATTGCAAATGTCCTTTTTTGTTAAAGCATTCAAGATGAAAGGACATGAGACATGAGTGTCTTTCCATCATTCCAAAGATGGACTGCCACTGACTTAACAGGAAGGGGTAATATTGTCTCTGATTCACCTTTGTGAGTGTCAGAGAGTAGAGGTCACAACATAGGAGAGGAGGCTTTTGATGAAACATCAGTGCCAAATATTTAAAAAATATCCATTCTTTTAGTTTATGAGCACTTCCTTCACTATCATTGGGAATACCATATTCATTATCACAGTTTTCTCTTTCACTTAAGACATTTTTGCGATAAAAATGTTAAAATAGTATTACTATTTGCTAGATTAGAGCAAAAAATGTATCTGATATAAATACAGTGGCCATATAAATAAAATAGGATGATGCCTTCATCTCTCGGACATCCTGAAAGTAACACGTAGGAGAATTGGGCTGTTAGCTAACTCTACAAGTAACTTAAAAATTCATTCCCTTTTGTTCATTTAACAGTGACAGATTGTTGAGTACTGGGCCAGATAAGGAGGATCTAAAGGCAAAAGTGATAGATTCGTGTTCTGGGATACTTATGGTCAGGGAGAGGGCAGAAAATGAACACAGTCAATAAGCACACAATTGCAGTTCTTTGTGTTAAAAATGATGGACTTCTAAAAACATACTTAGCAAGGTGTTATAAAAACACAGAGGAGGCATATTACTGAGAACTGAGGATGGAGTAGGGAAAGGACATTCAGGTAACACATTATGGACAAGGTGTTATAGAAGTTTCATCTTGAAGGATGCGTAAAGTGTGCTAGGTGAAGGAACAGGAAGAGATATTTTGGGCATAAGACTGACCTGAGCAGAAACATGATAATAGAGTGTGTTTCAGCACATTCATTGAGCAGCAACAAAGAACATAAGAGTTGGAAGAGGAGCAAGATGAGGATAGAGAAGTTGGCCTTTTCAATATGTAGTTCTAAATTATTCTTTTAAACAAAATAATCCAGTAAGTTTCATTGAATTATGGGTTTAATGATTTGCTTTATTCCTTAATTTAAAAAACAGTCCTAGGGCCTCCCTGGTGGCACATGGGGTTAAGTCTCAGCACTACGAAGCTATCCGCAGGCACTGCAGCACGAGTTCAATACCCAGCCAGGGAGATTCCCACATGTTGCAGCAGACCTCTCCTGCCTCACCCGCTGCTCCCCTTGGCAATGTATTTCCGTCGATCTGCCTGTTCTGTTCCCCACTGTCTCTGGTGAATCCTCTCACCACCCACACCTCTGGCCTACATCCCAGTTCTTGTATGCATAAATAAATAAATCTTAAAAAAAAAACAATCTTGAGACTCCTATTACATAAATATTGATTCAAGATAAAAGTGTATGAGATGTGAGAGCCTTTCAACCATTTTAAATATGAACTGCTGCCATCAGGTATCTTCCTGATATCCCAAAGAGGATATTTTTGCCTATCCTCAGCATTTGTTTTTGTCTCTCAAATTCTTTTACACCTTTTTCATATCTAATTTTAAAAATTTATTTCTTTTCACCTTCTATTTCTTTGTAGGGATCATCTGCTGTAGTTTTTCACTCTTGTGCTTCTTTCAGTTAGGTCTTCATTTGTGAAATGATCTTTTATTTCTGGTTACTTTCTGAGTTTGTTATTTCTTTTTTTTTTAAATATATATTTTTATTGTTATTTATATCTTTTACATTTTGTATTCCCCTTGGGTAACCCACCACCGATTCACCCATGATCCATCTCTGTGGTCCCTTGTGTCCTTTTCTACTCCATTTTGTGCCCTGAGTTTGTTATTTCATTCAGACTTTTTAATAATTCTGGTTTAGGTTTTTTAAAATGTCATATATATGTATATATACATGTACATTTTTATAGATTCAATATATATACACATATATATGTGTGTTTGAGTTCCAGTTGCAGTTTCACTTTCTTTTTATTTAAATAACAGAAATAACAGAGGGAACAGCAGAGGGAATCTAGTTGGGGAGCATAAGAGGTGGCAGCAGTGTGACTTGATTGAAGGGGTCAGTGGCTGGGTCACAATAGGCTCCCTGCACCCCTAAATCAGATTCAGTGGTCAGTGCTATGGGATGGACACTATACAGGAGATAATAAGTAGTGATGCTTCTCCAAGTCTCAGAGACATCAGGGACATGGGCTTAGTAAGCTTCTTAAAGTGGCAGAGTTGGGCCTCCCAGTGTTCAGTCATGGAGCCTGGGAGGCACTTTCAGCAGCCTCAGCAATTGCACTGGCAGCTGCCATTCACACTGCAGGGTTGGAGAAGTTACGAGCAGTAAATTCTTGCTGGGTCTTCTGTAAGTTGGCATCTGGCACTTGTGTAAGGTATGAGGAGTGGATCCAGTTTAGCAACATTATGATTCCCAGCACAGTGATGTGAGTGAAGAGCGGCATGAGCGTAGCTACAGCTGTGTTGACCTTCAGCACCACTACAACCCAGGGATCTACTCCCAGGACCCCCAACCTGGGTTCCATTGGTCTTGGAGGACAAAGAGTACATCTCAAACACAGTATGCAATGCTTGATGTTTATAACCCTTTTGAGACCCAAGAATGATCACCACCTGCCTATGAGCTTCTGCTCTTACTCCATTGGTTCTACCTACTTTTTGTAGTTTTTTGTTGCCTCACAGGGCAGCAACGTTGGAAGCAAGAGCCCAAGTAGTGAGAGATAGAGAAAAGATCACCTAGGGGGGCCCTTCTCTGGAGATGCAGCCTCAAGGCTCACTTCTCTGGAGACATGATCGCCTCCCCCTGGCCCAGTCTCCACATTTATTAGAAGGGTTAGATTCAGGGAAGGTGGGCCCTAGGGAGGAAGGTGCCAGGTGGGGATGTGGATTGGGGATGCATCAATCTCACACAAGCTAAGGGGGAGTGAATCCCCTGCCCCCCCCCCCAAAGCTGCTATTGCTTAAAACATCCTACTTCCAAATTCTATTTACACTTAACTTTCTATTGAAGTGGTCTAGCTGGTTATGCTAATTTAGCCATAATATCTGCCTGCTGTTTTCAACAGATATCCTCTAACATGACTTTTGTCCTGGAAGAGGTCCCTGCCTGACTCTACATTCTAGCTTCTCCCAGAACTTGGCACCAAACTACATCCCAGGAGCAAAGGGTGGGGGCTGGGAATTCCACAGTTTTTGAGAAAATTCAGCCCTGCAGAACCCAAGATCAATGGCTCCTACAGCAACCAAGGTGCAGATAGAGCAATCATGACTGAACTGCTAAAGGACTTATTTCTGAGCTTTCTATTCAATTCCGTTGGTTCATATGTCTGTGTTTAGGCCAGTACCACACTGATTTAATTACTGTAACTTTGGTGTGAGTTTTGAAGCCAAGCTATAGTCTCCCAGTTTTGTTCTTTTTTTCAAGATTGTTTTGAGTAATTAGGAGTACTTGAGATTCCATATGAATTTCAGGTTCACTTTCTCTATTTTTGTGAAAAAAAAATCAGTTTTTTTAAAATAGAGATTGCATTGAATCTATATATAGACTTGGGTGGTAATGACATTCCAACAATATTAAGTCTTCCAATCCATAAACATGGGATGTATTTCTGCTTATTTGTCTCTTCTTTAACATCTTTCAATGATATTTTATAATGCAATATTTTGTATAAGAATTTAATTTCTTTGATTGAGTTAATTCACAAGTATTTTATTCTTTTTGATGCTATCGTAAATGGAATTGTTTTAGCAATTTCCTGTTCAGATTGTTAATTGTTAGTGTATAGAAAAGCAACTAATTTTTTGTATTTACTTTGTACCCAGTTACTTGGCTAAATTTGTTCATTAGTTCTAACTCTGTGTGTGTGTGTGTGTGTGTGTGTGTGTGTGTGAGAGAGAGAGAGAGAGAGAGAGAGAGAGAGAGAGAGAGAGAGAAAGAGAGAGAGAAAAAAGAGAGAAAGAGAAGGAGGGATATGTTTAGGGCTTTCTACATATAAAGTCATATTATCTGTAAACAGAAATAGTTTTCCTTCTTTTTTTTCAACTTGGATTTCCTTTTCCACTTTTATTTCTTTTCGGTACCTAGTTGCTTTGGCTAGAACTTCTTATAATACATTGAAAAAGTGTTGAAAGCAGGTGTCCTTGCCTTGTTTCTTCTGTCACTTGTTTTTATATTAAACCAGCTTCCCTGAATTTTAGAAGGTGAGGTCAGGAGAGATTTTCTAATTTCACAAAGTTCTCTTCTGCTTAGTGTTGTGGCAGTTTTTATGTAAATGACAGCTTACTTTCTGGAACTTCCTGGCTTTATCTCCTCCCACCCCCACCACTCCAAATTTTATTTTGCATTTGTTTCCTTTGCTCCTTCTACTGTCCCTGTTCTGCTCACTCTTGATTCCACTCTCCAGCTTCTCCTCACCATGGAGGTTCCCGGAGGCCAGTGTCTTGTTATACGGTGCTAGACTTCTCCAGCCCTTCAGGCCCTGCTAAGGATGACTTATAGCTGGTAACAGCTACTGGGGTGAGTAGAACGCCTCCAAACCTCTGCAACTATTCTCAGAATCCCTACTTCACTTTATAGTAATAGTTTTGGGGGCTTTCTGGAGATTCTTTTTTAAGGCCATTTCCCCTTCTGGCTCCGCTCACACGCATGCTAATATTATGCTGGTTTGGGCTGCAGTTTGACCCCGTTCCCTGTAATATGGGTGATTTGTCACCCAATTTAAAAAAATATATCATCATGAGATTTTTGTTTCACTATCTATTTATACTTGCTTTTTTAAAGATTAGGGGAAATTCATTATGATAATCTCAAGAGGTTATATACTGTGTGATTCCATTCATAGAACATTATTGAAATGACAAAATTCTAGAGATTGAAAATAGATTAGTTGTTACCACAGGTTGGGATAATGGGAAGAGGAATGTCTCTGTGGTGACAGTAGTAATTGAACACAGTGGCAGCTACTTGCGTCTACACAGGCAATAAAATGATGTACACATCACACCAATGTCAAGTTCCTGGTTTCAATATTGTATTGTAATTAATTAAGATGTAATCACTGGGAGAAACTAGGTGAAGGGTACATGGGACCTCTCTGTACTATCTATGCAACTTTCTGTGAAGTTATAATTATTTTAAAAGTGAAAATTTTTTAAAGAGAAAATATTAATATGTGCTACATGGATAAACCTTAAAAACGCTATGTGAAATAAAAGTATAACACAAAATCACATATTGTACGACTCAGCTCATACAAAATGTCCAGAATAGGCAGGTCTAGAGACAGAAAATAAATCAGTAGCTGCCAAGAATGGGTGGTTGGGTGGGTAGTGGTGACTACTAATAGATATGAAACTTCATTTTTGAGGTAATGAACATATAAAATTAGATAATGGTTAGGGTTGTGTAACTGAATATTCTAAAAGTCACTAAGATGTTTCATTATTGAATAAATAAATGGGTGAATTTTATGGTATATAGTTATATCTTAATAAAGCTATTTTTTAAATTAAAATGATTGATTATATCAGGCATTAATAAAGATGTAGAAACATTGGAACTTTCATAGAATGCTAGTAAGAATGTAAAATAGAACAACCACTTTGGAAAATAATTTGGTGGTGTCTTTAAAAGTTAAACATAAACATTCTACATGATCCAGCTATTTCACTCCTAGGAATTGACTCAAGAGAAAGAAAATACATACTCATAGGAACTTGTCCTTGAATGTTTATAGCAGCTTTATTTGTAATGGTTAAAAAATAAAAGTAATCCAAATGTCTATCTGTAGGTAAATGGATAACAAACTGTGGCATACCCATACAGTGGACTGCAACCCATCGATCAAAAGAAATGAGTACTATCTCATGAATTCATGCCATAACACAGAGAAATCTTAAAAAGACTGTGCTAAATGAAAGAAGTCAGACAAAAAGAAGTATCTACTTCATTATTTTATTTATATACTGTAGGTTATCTATGAGGGGAGGTGGCAGAATAAAGGAAAGGAACAGAGAGCTCTGACTAAACCTTTGTAGGTTTGATGGGTATGTGCATTATCTTGATTGTGATGATGGTTTCATGGGTATTTGCATATGTCAAAGTGGATGAACTGTGTACTTTACACACATGCTTCACTTATACGTCATTAAAGCTTTAGAAAAACTGTGGTCATTACCATCTTCCTAAAATCAGCAATCGTATTTTTAATTGTTAAGATTCTTTCCTGTTCTTTTCATTTCCCATAATATTATGCCTTGTTTTTATTTAAAAAAAACTACATCTTTGGGGAACCAAACAAGGGATCAGGAAAAAAAACAGAACAAAAACAAAAGAAAACGAGCAGGCAAAAGATAAATATGAGACATTCAGCAAGGGAAGAAGAGGGAAAGGGATCAGTACAGGGAAGGGGACAGCACCAGAGACTATGGTAACAGTTCACAATGACTTGGTGGGGGAAATGATATGGGGATTACACCTGAGAGGAGCAACGATGTAAAAAAATTAATTAATTAATTAATTAAGCCACACATCTTTGCATTCTGTTGTTTTAAGAATGAAGGTCTAAACTATAGTAAATAAACTATTATCTATTTTAATAACCATATTTCCTTGACTATAAATAATTTTATTAAACTATTGATAAAAAATTAATAAAGTTAAAAACTACATCTTTGAGACTATAAATTACTTATAAGTGTTGTCATTGTTTTTATTTATTCTATTTCTTGAATTTTCTCTGTTGTCAGTGTCTAATGATCTTTGATTTTTTTGTTCACAGCGTAAAATAGAAAATAAGTCATCTCACCACCGGCCGCATACATGGGAAGTCTGTATTGCTGTGCACAAGAGGCAAAGATCCAGATTTATGGTGAAGTACTCAAATCCTAAAATGAAGAGGGTTTTACTTGGTGTGCCAAAAACATACTAGCTACCTGAGATCCTCCGGACTTTGTATTAGTCTTTTTTAGAGAAATATTCTGTGCTCTTTGTTCTGGCCTTGGGTGGAAGGGATTGTCAATTACTCTCCTGTGTTGGCCTCAATATTTACTTCCACTTTCATTACCCATGAAAACAGTCTTTCCTTCCTTACCTGGTCAAGTTGTCTCCGCTTGAATACACATCTACCCGTTTTTTAGAGAAGCCAAAAAGAAAAGGCAGATCACCTACAAAGGGACAATAAATCAACTAGTAATAGGCTTCTCAATTACAAAAGTAAATTCTAGTATTCTGGAATAGAACCCAAAGTGTTGAGAGAAAATAGTTATCAATCCAAATTTGTATGCCAGAAAATTACCTTTCAAGAAAAGTTATGACCTAAAGATATTTCAGAAAGACAAAAAGAAACAGGCCTTCTCTGAAGGAATTTCTAAAGGGAATAATTCCTATAAAAGGAAGATGACACCATTTAGAAGGGCAGGTTTTTAAAAATGAAAATATGTAGGCAAATATGAACATTTCTATAAAATTATAATAATGAAAATGTCTAATACATAGCGCTTAAAAAGTCAAGACTTGCGGTAAGAAGGGATTTATGAAACAATTTGTCTCTTCTTAAAAACATCTTACAAAAACTGTAATAATCCCATATAATCCCACTTAATCCTATATAAGTGGGATTCAAGCCAGTAAACTTAATTTTCAGCAATAATCCAGACATAATCTGTAGATTCAAACCATGTATAAATGTTGCCCAAAGCCTAGAAACTATGAGAATCAAGCGCAACACTCAGCACAGGGGATTAAGTGAAAAGAAAGAGGCCAGAAGTGGTAGATCTCTGAAAATATTAGTAAAACTACACTTCCTGTGGGTAAAGGGCTCCCCAGAACTGAGCAACCTACATCCTTTACACACCACAGAGCTGAGAGAGCTGAAAATTACAGGCAAAAAGCAATTGGCCAGAGGCCATGTGGGTAGTTCAATAAAGATAAAAGGAGAATAGAGTGGTGACCTAAAGATGTTAGAACTCAGAAAACATCCACATACACAATGAAAGAACTCCCCACAAGTAGCTGGGCCAGGAAAACATAAGTGACTGCATAAAGGAACTAAAACATGATCATTACAAAGATACAACAAGATAAAAGGTGGGAAGTATAGCAAAAGTAAGAGATCAAGAACAGATCAAAAGTCTTACCAAAAGTCAACTATAAACAAAATGAAACAAAACAAGCAACCACTTCAATGAAGAAAGGCTTCATAGTGAAAATGAAGGAAATCAAGAAAGAGGTGGCAAGAAAATCGGAGCTGAAGTATGAGTTGGCCAAACTTAAGAAAAAAATAAACTAGCTTTGAATTCAGGGTCTAGCTAGTAAGAGTACAGGGGTACTAGACATGATGCAAAATACAGTTGAGGGACATAGAAAACAGAAGTGAGAAAAGCAAACAAAACAATGTGGAAATAGTTAAAATATGTGGCTCTATGTGGTAGAATTTCCTGTGACGATGGAAATGAAGATTCATCAATCTGCTGTTGGATGTGCTAGCCTCTAACCATGTGTGGCCATTGAGCATGTAGATTGTGGCTAGTGCAACCGAGGAACTGAGTTCTTAATTTAATTTTAATTAATTGAATGGCTGCATATAAATAGTGGCTAACATATTGTGTATGGCAGGATTAAAGAGAAAAAGACAAGTGTAGAATAAGAAAAGCTCTAACCCCACCCATAATTGAATCCTTGAAGAAAAGAACGAGAAAAATTGATTATTCAAGTGTTTAAGATGTAGTTCAAAATCTGTTCCAAGACATAAGCTTAAAAATCTTCCCTGAAGTAAAAGAAAACTTGAATTTCCTTTCTAAGTCAAAAGATATAACCATGTGTCAGGAACATTTAATTCAAACATAATCCTAGTGAAATTATTGGAGCATAAAAATGAAGAATTAGTTGAGTGGACCATTATCTCTCCCCCGCAAAATAAAATCACTTATAAAAACAACAGCAACAAAATAAGCAAGGGCCTCCCTAGTGGCACAAGGGGTTAAGTCTCAGCTTATGAAGCTATCAGCAGCCACTGCAGCACGTATTTGATCCCCAGCCAGGGAGATCCCCACATGGCGCACCTGCCTCTCCCACTGCTCCCCTCAGCAGTGTACTTCAGTCAATTCTCCTGTTCTGCTCCCCGCTCTGCCTCTGGTGAATCCTCACACCGCCCCCCCCCACCGCTGGCCTGCACCCCAGCTCTTGTATGCATAAATAAATAAATCTTAAAAAAAAAAAAACTGAGACTGCTTTCAGATTTCTTCATAGCAAGGCCCAGTGCCAGCAGAATATGGAGTGATACCCAAGAGATACTCAAGGAGAGAACATGTGAGCCAAGGATTTACAATCCAGCCAAGCTGTCTTTTCAAGTGTAAGGGCCTCAGACATTCACAAACTGAGGAAATATTGTTCCCACGACCTTTCCTTGAGAAAACATTTAAAGAATGAACTTTGGTTAATTAAAAGATGATTGTAAAGAACATGATTAAAGGACGATGATAATGAACAATTTAATATATCACTCTTGGAATAAGATTAAAGCAAGTGTGGAGATGGGATGGCATATCAGTTGTTAAACGCAGTATGGTCTAACAATACATATATGATAGGATTAGTAAAAAAACGGGCGGGCGGAAAAGTGGAAACAAAGATGGAAAGTAAATTGAATTGGATAATCACCTCATCTGTAACAGTTGCAGTCAAATAATACTGTTGAGGGCCCACAAATCAAGTAACAGGAGTAGAACCATATTTAACTCTTCAAAAGTAAACACCAAGAAAGATAATTTTATTGATAATTTAATTGTTTGTAGAATGTAATTATGGAAGAAAAGGAGGGCAAGCAGAAGGAAGCCAAAACATACCAATCTTAGCACTAGTCATAACAGGAAATTCATTTTATCTAAAGAAATAGAGAATTAAAGACATTTTACATAAGATTATAATCATAAAAGGTAATTTTGGAACAAAATGAAAGTCTTTCTAAGTATCAGCAGTCACATACTAAAAAATGAAGAACAATGAATCTAATGAAAGACTTAAACAGAACAGTACCAACCAAATAAAGAAAATGTATGGGGAAAAATGACACAAATCTAATCTAACTTCATGAAGAAAAGATAGGAGAAAGTACAAAAACACAAAATAAAAAATAACCTTAGAAACACAAAAGTCCTACATGAAATGCATTACTTTTGAGGAAAATATAATTTATCAAAGCAGATTCCCAAATTAGAAAAAAATTTAAAAATGAATTTTCAAAGAACACTCCCCCCGTCTCAGGCTCACAAGGAAGTTCTACCAAATATTTAAGAAGCAGACAACTGTCCAATGTGTCTTTCCAAAGTGTTTTAAGAATTATTTTAAGGGTCTGAAAAATGAAAGAAAAAAAAAACAAAACTAAATTATTTCTATAAAGCAGGATTTAGCATTAATACCAAAATATGACAAAGAAGGAAGGAAATTAGACCAATCTCACTTCTGAGTATTAATCTAATACTGAGTATTAATTATCTATTGCTCTATGATAAATTGCCACGAATACAGCCGCTTAAGAAATAGACATTTCTCGGGCCTCTCTGGTGGTCCAGTGGGTTAAGCACAGCACTATGAAGCTATCCGGAGCCACTGCAGCACGAGTTCGACCCCCAGCCATGGAGTTTCCCACATGGCGCAGCAGACCTCTCCTGCCTCGCCCACTGCTCCCCTCAGCAGAGTATTTTGGTCTATCTGCCTGTTCTGCTCCCAACTCTGTCTCTGGTGAATCCTCTCACCACCCCACACCTCTGGCCTACACCCCAGCTTGTATGCATAAATAAATAAATCTTAAAAAAAAAAAAGAAATAGACATTTCTCATCTCATTTTCCATGGATCAGGAGGCTGGGAACGGCTTAGCTGAGTCCTCAATGTTATCGAGCAGTCAAGAAACAGAGCTACACATATATAATGAAATTACTTTTTTAAAAAAAGATTTATTTATTTTTGCATACAAGCTGGGGTACAGGCCAGAGGTGCACGGTGGCAAGAGGGTTCACCGGAGGCAGAGTGAGGAGCAGAACAGGCAGATCTATTGAAATACACTGCTGAGGGGAGCAGTGGGCAAGGCAGGAGAGATCTGCTGCACCATGTGGGAAGCTCCCCTGCCAGGCATTGAACTCGCATCGCTGCTGCTGACAGCTCCACAGCGCAGCGCCTAACTACTGCACCACCAGGGAGGACCTATGGTGAAATTACTTTTGACAAAGTCATTAAACAGAGAAAGGAAAATCTTTTTAGGAAGTGGTAATACAAGCATCATTTACAAACAGTGAAATGCATAGATTTCAAATTCATGGTTCCACCAATTTTTTACAAATGTATACACATATTACTATATTTATAGAGTTCCCAGGGAAAAGGCAATAAAATATGTTAACAGAGAGTTTTGAAAGCGTTTGTCAGGCAAACTATCTCATAGTAGTAGAAGTCCAAATTTAAACCACACCGAAATATCATTTATCCCCATCAGATTAGCAAAAATCCAATCTGCAAGTTATGTTGGCAAAAGTTAGCTAACACTTCTTTTAAAGAAACTGAGGAAACCTGCACTCCAAGCCTGGCTAATATGAGTGTAAACTGTCACAACCCTCATAGAGAGTTGTCACACTTCCAAATGCTTATAGTTTTTGACCCAGGAATTTTACTTTGGGGAATTTATTCTACAGATACGCTGCCACATGTGAAACAATATATGTATAAGATTAATATTTATAGTATTACTTGCAAAAACAAGCCTAGAAACAACCCAGATTTCATCAGTATGGGACAGTAATTAAATTATAGTAGTCCATATGATGCAATACGGAGAACTATTTCAAAAAAATAACAATCTTTATGCACTGATTAGCTGTCTACTCACTGATATGGGAAGATCTCCAAGTAACTTGCTAAGTAAAAAAAAAGCAAGATGCCAAGCAGTTAATGCAGCATGCTATCTTTTTTTTATTGAAAAGGAGACGTAGAGTACTAAAAATATATGCTAATATTTGCTTATGCATAATAAAATTCTGGAAGGATGCATACCAAACTAAGAACAGTGATTTCCTATGAGGCAACTGAGCAGATGGGAACAAACACAGACTGGAGACTTTTTGTTGTATACTATTTTACATTTCTGGCTTTTGAATCACATGAATTTATTATCCAGTCACAAAAATTAGATTTAAAAGGTCAGGTCAAAAATACCAAAAAATTACAATATAACCAGAAGACCAGGAGGTGAAATAAAAGCATAGTAAGGTCCTTGTATTTTTCAGGAAAGATCTTACAATACTGGCTAGTCTCACTTCAAGTATGGACAGCAGAAGTTTCAATGGTAACAACAGGAGAATAACACTAAAATGAAGCCTGTAGAGAGAGGGTACATGAGGGAAAATGACAACTAATTAGAAAAAAATTCCAAAATGAAGCAAGAAATGTGTGTGGTGGTGAGAAGAGGGAGGCAATAGGGAAAAGTGGACAAACAGGAATCACAAAGCAAGATGATAAAAAGAAAACCAGGGCGTCCCATGAGTTTGATCCCTGGCCAGGGAGCTGACCCACATGGCGCAGCAGACCTCCCCTGTCTCACCTGCTGCTCCCCTCACAGAGTATTTCAGTAGATCCACCTATTTTGCTCCCCACTCTGTCTCTTGGTGAATCCTCTCACCCCCTGCACCTCTGGGCTAGATCCCAGTTCTTGTATGCATAATAAATAAAAATAAATATTTTTTAAAAAAGAAAACCAAATGTAGCAATAAACACAACAAAATTAATGTAGCAAAAGTGCATTAAGTGCAATTTTAAAATAAAAAATAAAATCCAGAGTATACTGTTTACAATAAGTTCATCTAAAACATAAAGTCACCAACAGCTTCAAAGTAAAAGGCTAGAAAAAGGCTAATGCACACAAGTTAAATTAGTTTAAAATGGAATTAAACTAGATGTTAGTAATAAAAAATGAAAAAAATGAAATACCTCTCCACATATTCAGAAATTCTGAGGATGATGTCAGTTCTCCCCAAATGCATATATAGGCGTAATGCAATTCCTATAAAAATACCATCAGGTTTTTGTACATAATAGACAAAATTATTCTACAATTTATACGAAAAGGCAAAGGAACTATAATAGCTAAGACAATTTTGAAAGAGCAGAATAAAGTGGGAAGCTCAGAATACCTAATTTCAAGATCTTTCACAAAGCTCTGCTAATCAAGACTGGATGGTATTGGCAGAGGGATAGACAAACAGATCAAAAGAATAGAATAAAGGACATAGAAATAGACCTGCACAAACATGCTCAACTGATTTTTGACAAATGTGCAAAAGCAACAGAGAAAAAATGAGCTTCAACAATTGGTAGCAGCGTAATTGGACATCTGTAGACAAGGAATCCCTGCACCTTGACATGTCTCATACTTCACACGAAAATTCACTCAAAATACATAGTAGACTTAAATATAAAATATAAACTACAAAACTTTTATTTTTGCAGATTTTGTTTTTCCTCCAGTTATGTTTATTGAGGTATAAAGCTGGTTTATATCATTATATTTGTTTTAGGGGTTATAGGTTCAAACCTTTCCAAATTTATGTTTTCACACCATGCCCACCACCAAAACCCCAATAATCTTCCACCATACTCCACTGGGTTCCTTCCCTCCTCTACTCCCACCAGGCTACCCTTACCTGGTTGCCTCAGTTTTGCAGTCAGATGTCAAGAGTTTGTTATTGGGTTGCCTTGGTCTGACCCTTTGTTTTGTTTCTCCATATTACACATATAAGTGAAACTGTCTGAATTTGTCTTTCTTCTTCTGACTTATTTTGCTTAGTATTATCCTTTCCAGTTCCAACCATTTTGTCACAAGTGGCAAGAGTTCATCTTTTTTATAGCTGAGTAGCATTCTATTGTCTATATTCGATATTTTTCTGACCCACTGCTCTGTCGATGGCACTTAGGTTATTTTCTTGGTTATGTAGTAAATAATGCTGCAGTGAACACAGGAGTGCATAGATTCCTTTGGATTTGTGTTTTTGCATTCTTTGGGTAGATACCTAGGAGTAGAATTGCTTGCTCATATGGAAGATCTGTTTGTAACACTTTGAGAAACATCCACTCTGTTTTCCAGACCAGCCTACGCTGCTAACAATAGGGTATAAGAGTGCCTTTTTCTCCACATCCTTGCCAATACTTGTTGTTTCTGGTCTTTTTGATATGAGTCATTCTCATGGGTGTGAGATGGTATCTCATTGTGGTTTTGATTTGCATTTCCCTGGTAAGTGATGATGAACATTTTTTTTTTTTTTTTGGCTAAGTGTCTTTTTAGCTCTTCTGCCTATTTTTTAATGGGGTTAATTATTTTCTTTTGTTGATAAAACTATAAAATTCTTGGAAAAAATAGGAAAAAATATTCAGGAACTAGTGGTAGGCAAAGATTTCTTTGATTTCATACACACACACACACACACACACACACACACACAAATGATCCATAAAAGAAAAAATTGTTTTAAAAAAGCTATCAAAATTGAAAACTTTGAATCTTAAAATAATGCATTAAAGAGGAAAAGACTATTTTGCAAAGACTAAATTGCAAACCACACATCCAACGAAGGACTGTTATCTAGGTTACATAAAGAATTCTCACAGCGCAACAGTAAAAAACCAAACAAGTCAATTAGAAAATGGGTAAAACATTAGTAGGCAGTTTTCTAAAGAGTATATATAGATGACAATTAAACACATGAAAAGTTATTTGATAGCATTAATCATTAGGGAAATGCAAATTAAAACCACACTAAAATATCAGTAAAACACAGACCTATCAGAATGGCCAGGACCAAAAAAAATAAAAAGTTGACATCAAATGTTGAAAAGGATGCAGAGAAACTGGATCATTTATATGTTGCTGTGGGAACATCAATAGTACAACCATTCTGGAAAAACAGATTGGTAGTTTCTTAAAAACAGTAAACATTTGATTACCATATGAATCAGCTAGTGCATTTCTGGGCATCTATCCCAGAGAAATAAGGATTTATGGTTACACAATAACCTCTCCAAGAATGTTCATAGCAGTTTTAGCCACGAAAGTCCCAAACTGGGAACAACTCAGATGTCCTTCAATGGGTTAATGGTTAAACACTGGTACATCCATATGTATTATAGATTATTATTTAGCAATAATAAGAAACAAATTTTGATAAAGGCAACAGTTTGGATGAATCTCCAGAGAATTATCTTTAGTGAAGGAAGTCAACACCAAAAGGTATAGTCAGTATGATTCTATTTATATGACATTCTAGAGATAACAAAATTATACAAATAGAGATTAGTAGTTGCCAGAACTTAAAGGTTAGCTACAGAAGGAAATAGTTTTTAAAAGGACAACACAAGGGACTTTGTAGTGATGGAATTACACTTTCATGTCAATATAATAGGAGCTACTTCCAAAATGTGAGGTATTGACTTAAAAAAAAAATCTGCTCTTTCATAAAAGCAATCAAGAGCACTAGCAAAAATTGTCAAAAATCCACATTTTCTAGACTCTGAAAATTAACTG
Organism: Scalopus aquaticus; assembly: GCA_004024925.1. Classification (NCBI taxonomy): domain Eukaryota; kingdom Metazoa; phylum Chordata; class Mammalia; order Eulipotyphla; family Talpidae; genus Scalopus; species Scalopus aquaticus. Next base: position 195,087 of record PVIJ01000560.1, read on the forward strand.
AAATTCAAAACAACTTGAGGAGTGTTTATTCATGAAAAGCAGCTGAATCTCGATAAAAAAAAAACTTGTGACATTTTAACTTGCCTTATTCCCATCCCTATCTCTTTACTTCCATAGTGGTCTTGGAAACCAACAGCCCAATATTCAGGGTAGCCATGAAGAGCATGAGGTGAGCAGTCACTGGAGGGGTTTGGAGCTTCTCAAAGGGCTCATCCCCAAGGAATTGTCATTATTTGACCTATCCGGCAATATCCTGAAAATCACCACTCTCCAGGCCTGGTTTTATTTGAACTCACTTCGGTAATGGTGAACACCCTTTTCTGCAGTACTTTTGTTGAAAACAACCAGTGGCAACTGTTTAACATCATAGGTGCCTATGATGGGATGGAGAAAAAAAAAAAAGCTGATAAAAAGCTTAAAAAGAGAAATGCGGGAATAAGACACACTTAGGGATCTTTGGGGTCCAAGTTTCAAGTTATTCCTGGAACTCTAAAAATAATCACATGCATGTGCAGGGTTGTGTGCAAACCCAGGGCTCTGTGCACACCAAGGAAAGGCCTGAGAAGACCTTGATCTCGCTCGCTGCTGGCAGAGCTTGAGACTCTGTACAAGCAGGAAGTAAAGACTCCAGCAGGTTTGCCCTATGTGTAGTGAATGGAAACTATCTTCCCCGAAGTCCAGATGTACAGACTTTAGAGGCAAAGTCTTTAAACCAGTCATTACAAATTGTAAATATGTTCAAAGAGCAAAGGCAATCATGTCTAAAGACCTAAAGGAATTATGAAAATGTCTCACCAAAACAAAGGTAACAGTAAAGACAATTACAAAACAGAAAAGACAATTATTATAAAAGAGTAACAGTAACTGTAAAGACAATTATAAAAGAGAACCAAACAGAAATTCTGGGGTTAAAGTATAGCAATTGAAACCAAGATTTTACTGGTGGAACACAACAATTGATTCAAGTTGGTAGGAAGAAGAACCCACAAACTTAAAGATGGGTCAATTGAAATTCTCCAGTAGGGGAAAACAGAGAAAAAAGAATAATGAAAAATGAGCCTCAGAGATTTGTGAAACACCAGGTAGTGTATCAATAAATAAATAATGGGGTTCCCAGAGGAGAGAAGAGGGAGAAATGAACAAAAAGAATATTGAATAATGGCCCCAAACTTGGTGAAAACTATTCACCTACATATAATCTCAAGAAGATCAACACACTGTAGGTAATATGAACTCGAAGAGATCTATAACTAGACAAATCATATTCAAACTGCTGAAAATCAACAAAAAGAGAATCTTGAAAGCAACAAGAGAGGGAGATGTCATTCACCACATGTAAGGGTAAGATACACAGTTGAATTCTCATTAATGTCAATATGCTGGTTGTGATAGTTTGTATAATTTTTTTTTCTTTTTTTTTTAAAGATTTATTTATTTATACATACAAGCTGGGGTACAGGCCAGAGGCATGGGGTGGCGAGAGGGTTCACCAGAGACAGAGTGGGGAGCAGAACAGGCAGATCAGAAATACACTGCTGAGGGGAGCAGCGGGGAGACAGGAGAGGTCTGCTGCACCATGTGGGAATCTCGCTGGCCGGCTATCAAACTCGAGCTGCAGTGGCTCTGGACAGCTTCATAGTGCTGCACTTAATCCCTTGCGCCACCAGGGAGGCTCTCCTTGTATTATTTCTTACAATTGCATGTGGAATTTACAACTATCTCAAAATAAAAAATAATTAAACACATACATCTAAAACAGCACCAAGGTGAAATCCTAACACAAGTGTATTATAGAATACATGATAGAATAGAATCATGAGAGGACAGAGCAATCATAAAAATATCATGTATCAAGATTTGAGAAACAAACAAAAAAAAGGTAATTCAAGGTAAACTAATAGCCTTGGGTTTTACATTAGAAATGAAGAAAATATAAAAATTAAAGAACTAAGCATCTAACTTAAGTTGGAAAAACAACAAAATAAACTCAAAGAAGGTAGAAGGAGCTGGCTAAAAATGATTAAAGCAACAATCAAGAGAATAGAAGAGAGAATCAACAAAGCCAAAAGCTGGTTATCTAGAGGGATAAACCTCATAAAATTGATGTGGTGGGTGGGTAAAGCTGAAGGTGGGGTGAGAGAGAGAAGAAAAAATATTAACAATGCAAAGGGGGATGTAACTAGAAAGGCAGTAGGTATTTAAAAGGTAATATTTTGCAAAACTTAGAGGAACAAAATTCTAGACAAATACAACTCAAGAAATAAAAGTATCATACGATTTATTCCCATTAAAGATGACGAGAGTTAAATTTTCTTACAAAGAAACCATCAGAATTAAATAGTTTATTTGTTGGATTCTACCAACTTCAACTAATAGTTCATTCCAATCTTATACAAACTCTCCAGGAAACAGAAGAAGAAATATTCCCAATTCATTCTAGAAGATTAATAAAATCTCACTCTGAAAGCAATCAAATTACAGGCAATCTCATCTGCAAACGTAGATGTAAATATATTAAAGTATTAGCAAATGAAATCAGTGATGTAAGAAGATGTAATCAATTATGACAAAGTAAGGCTAATTCCAGGGATGCAAAAAAATGATTTAATACTAAAGACCCAATTCTTCACATTAACGTTAAAGAAGAAAACCAATTATCATCTCAATAGATGCAGAAAAAACAGTTGATAAAATTGAATACCTCTCATGATAAAACAACTTTTAGCAAATTAAGAAACAAATTACACTTCTGCATCTGCTAAAGGGTATATCTAATGTATTCCTATACCAAACATCAAAAAGGAAAAGGTCAGAAGTATTCCCTTTAAACTAAGTAACAAGACGAGGATATCTACTATCACTGTCTCGATCCAACACCGTGCTGAAGATTAGTAAGACAGAAAAAAAAAAGAAACCAAAGAAAAAGGCAGGGGGATAAACCTGATATTTGAAAAGAGAAGATCAAAACTATTATTCACAAATAATATAATTATCTACAGCGAAAACCCTTAAGAACATAGTAAATTATTAAAAATAATGAGAAAGTTTAGCAAAGTGACTAAATATAAGACAAACATGCAACAATAGATTGTATTTCCAATACTAGCAGCTAACAAGAAAACTACTTAGGGTGCCACTTACAATATAGGCAGTGTGACAATGACCTGGCTAGATTATATCTCATTTCTAGCTAATTCTTCCAGTCTCCTATCAATTTTTCAGACCCTCCTTAAACTGTTTGAATAAATTCTCTTTTTGCCTCAATAATTAGAATTGGCTTTTGTTGTTTGCTAGCACACACCCTGTGATTGCACTATTATTTTAATATTTGGAGTGAAATGTGTTTTGGGGTCAAGATCATCCCCAAATTCAGTGATTCTCTAGGAGGAACCACAGACCTCAGCGTACAGCAGTATTCATGACTGTGATTTCTTTTTCTTTTTTTTTTTAAAGATTTATTTATTTATGCATAGAAACTGGGGTGTAGGTCAGAGGCGTGGGGCTGTGACAGGATTCACCAGAGACAAAGTGGGAAGCAGAACAGGCAGATGGATGGAAACACACTGCTGAGGGGAGCAGCGGACGAGGCAGGAGAGGTCTGCTGCACCATGTGGGGAGCTCCCCGGCCAGGCATCGCACTTGTGCTGCAGTGGCTCTGGACAGATTCATAGTGCTGCACTCAACCCATTGCGCCACCAGGGAGGCCCCATAACTGTGATTTCTGACAGCGAAAGGACACCGAGCAAAATCAGAAAAAAGCAACAGTTTATGGGGTAAAGTTTGGAGGAAAACCGGGCTAAGCTTCCAGAAGCCCTCTCCTACTGGAGTCACACAGAACACATTCAATTCCTGCGCAATGATCAATGTCAAATGTTGGCTACCAGATAAGCTCATTAGAACTCTGTCCAGAGTTTTTACTGGACGCTGGTTAAATAGGGACCCTCTACCCAACTTGTACCCAATTTCCAGACTTCCAGAAGGAAAGCAGGCATAGACCACAGAATTTGCAGAAATAGTTCAGGCACAGGGAACCACTCCTATTAGTAGGGGTGAGGGGATCCTTCCTGATATGAATGTTACCAGGTGCCAGGCATTTCAAAGGATGGCAGTCAAGCTACTACGTTAACGCTTTTCTTCCTAATGTACACTTTGTCTGCCATATTGAATTGGATAGATATTATATTACAGTCACTTTTTAATCCACCCACTCAGGTCTGGAATAAATCATTATACTTTACATATATTTCATATTAATTTTTATGAAATTACATAGTTTTAAAAAGTCATATACTATTGTGAGGCTTCTCCAATCTCTCCACCAGTACTGAAATCTCCTCTCACATGGGCCTATGTATCTGCAAATTTAGCTATTCCAATTTTTCCTACCTCTGTAGTCACACTCAAGGCCTACCTCACAACTCTCTTTCTCGGACTTCCCATCACCATAATCCTAGCAATACCTTTTGCTTCTTTCCTTTTATAAGATCTGATTTCATTGATCTCATGTCTTTTATTGATTTCTTTTTCCTCTTTTGTTTTTGTGGAAAATGTTCTTTTTATCATCGCTTCCTGAGAAAGAATAGATGTTACGAGATCTCATGTGTCTGAAAATGTCTGTATGGTATTTCTACACTTGATTCATATTTTAGCTAAGCATGGACTTCCGTAATGGAAAACAATATTCTCTCAGCATTTTAAGGAGTTAATTTATTATCTTCTAGCTTGATAATGTTCTCATTCTTAGCCCTTTCTATGTCACTTGTGGCTTTTCCCCAGAAGCTTCTGTCCTCCCTTTTTCCATCACTGGTGTTCTGATTTAAGTCTTTTTGCATTGATTGTATCAGGGCCTTTCTTCTGGAAACTCACTATCTCATTTCTGGGAAAATTTCTCAATTCTGTTTTTAGAATTACTGTAAGTAGGATATTGGGCTTCCTGAATGCATCCTCAAATTGTCTTCTTTCTTCTCTTTACTTTCCTATTTCTCATCTTCTTTTCTTTCTGGAAGAGTTCTTCAACTTCACCTTCCAAATCTCCCATTATATCTTTAAAAATCTTTTGTAATTTCAATTTTCAAAACTTTACTCTTATTTTCTGCTTGTCTTCCTTTCTCTCTTTCATCCCTCCTTCATTTCTTACTCTTTCTTTTTAACATCATGTTCCTGCTTCATGGATGCTACTCTTTGAGGCTATTAGGGATTTGTGTCCTCTACATCAACTGTTTTCCCTTTGTTCTTTCGTTTTCACAGAAATTTCCTCATATCTACTAGCTCTTGACTGTTTATTCAATTTTAAGAGGGAGGTAAAAACAGAATTCTTTAAAATTCTATGTGCGTTGGTGGAGAGAGAGGGAGTACTTGATATCCAGTGGGCTTGAGTATAAGGAAAAGGTGGCAAGATGAGGTTTATTGGGGTTGTTCCCCCATCAATATTTATAAATAGGTCTTTTCTCCATTTGCAGAGAGGAATCCTGGACCTCTCTAACATCCTCTAATTCATGACTTTCCAACTTTAATATGCACCTGAATTACAGGTGGGATCTTGCTAAAATGAAGGGTTTGGTTTGGTAGGTGTGGGATGGGACCTGAGATTCTGCATTTCTAACCAGGTCCCACAGGATGCCAGTACTGGATCTTGATCTGTGTAAAAAGCTTCTAATATAAACCAGAGTGAAGTGTCCTGAAATGTGATGGAGGATATTTATTAAAGAAGTTTGTGAAGCCAAGAACTTCCACAATCTGTCATCTGCAACCTGGAGAACCAAGGTCAGTGGAATAATTCAGTCCAAGTACAAAGTCAAGGAACCAGGAGCCCAAGGGTAGGAGAAAATGGATGTCCTGGCTCAAGCAGAGGGCAAATTTGACATCTACTCTTGTATCCTGCTTGTGCTGTCAAAAGACTGGATGATGCACATTCAAATCGGTGAGGGTGACCTTCTCTACCTGGTCCACCAATTCAAATGCTGACTGACTTCTTCCAGAATCATCCTCACAGACACACCCAGAAATGTTTTACCAGCTATTTGGGAATCTCTTAGCTCAGTCAAGTTAATACACAAAATTAACCATCACACATATGAATCACCGAGGGGGATCTCATTAAAGCACAAGTTCTGGTTTGGTAGGTGCTTTTATTTTTGTGCATTTTCTCTCTTTAGTAAAATTATACCAAGTAGGTGGCTACTCACAAGGTCAATTCTTTTGCTAAAATATCAAAATAACATATGTTATGGTGTTCTGACTTCACCTATGATGAAGAATTTAGTATTTACTAGAAATGCTGATTAAAGGTTGAAATGAAAAGATACTAAATGTGTTGGATAATTTATACTTGCCACAAACTATTTACTTTCAGTCTTTGGTTTAGCATTCCAGTGAGTATATGGTAAAATATTTCAGCTAGAAGTCAAGTCCAAAGAGGATAATGGAAGCCATACTAGAGGGATAATTTAAACCATCTTGTGACATACTCTCTTGCCTTACCAGATCTTAAAGCACAGAACTATCTCATGGAACTAAGTTATTTCCGAGTTCCAAAAATCAGAAACAACTACCCCGTCACATCCAGTTCCTTCTCAAATTTTTTTCTTTTACATCTCCCATTTTTGGGTCAAACGAGGTCACCCACTGTTTCCTGAATGAGTCTTATGGTGTTTTACCTTTCTCTGCTCATGCTGGTGCTCAGCCTGGACCATAGTTTCTCCACCATCTTCCTCGTTAACATTCAACCCAAGCTGTAAGTGGAGATCAAGAGGTACTTTCTTCGTAACATACCCTCTTCTCCAAAGAAAAGAGCTCATTCTCTTCTCTGAACTCTCAGGACACTTTGCTTGTACCTCTCTTGATGCATCTCTCTTGAAACACACTGTTGTATGTCTCAGTTACTAATATACCTGCTTCATTCCTGTAATTAGATCTTAAATGCCTTCAAGTGCAAGAGCATAGTCTTTTCACCTCTGTGATCTTCACTTGCATAAAGTACCACCTTGCCCACAGCTCATAAATAATTATTGAATGAATACTTACTTTAGTATAGCCAAAAGAGACTCCAGAGAACTTAGGCTGACTCATCATTTCCTCAATCCTTGGGCCCTCAAACCCAACAGGAGTTTCTAAGGAAACTTTGCCACCTCTTTATTGTAATAATTGTGCCAGCATTGTAAAAAACCTTCCAGATTCAACTTTATCTTCTCTTTTGCTCCTATGTCCAATCTATCATCAGACTGATTTGCCTTCTAATTCGACCCTTCCTTTGCCTCCTCTCTCTCTACCATCTCTGCCACCATTCTGGTCAATATCCTTTTATTTTCATAATGCCTAATTATCTATAGCAAATTCTTGCCGATTGACCTAATAACCGTTCCTGCTCTTGTTTATCCTAGACATAATAGGGATAGTAAAGGTGATAATTTCATAGTTAATAAATTGGTAAATGAGATATGGCATGCACTTTGGACATTTCTGTCTCTGTGGAGAATTACCTCTTGCTCATATCCTCTGATTCTAGTACTGGACAATGGCCAAATCTTATCAAGAGTAGCTGGTCTTTCTGGTCACATTTACCAGGTTGGTTGAGATTGTGAGACAAGAGTCTGAAGAGAAGAATTTGAGTCTCTTGAACTTTCTTAACACTATATGATTTCACTTTTTTTTTTCTTAAAGATTTTTTATTATTATTTATGCATACAAGCTGGGTTACAGGCCAGAGGCGTGGGGCGATAATAGGGTTCACACTATATGTACCCCTAGACTTTCTAGTTATTAGTTAGTCAACAGATTTCCTTTATTAATTCATTTTCTAAGAGCACTGCTGATTGGTAAATACATCATAGAAAGCACTAATCATAATACCTTGCACGTTATGTGTTAGTATTGCTTTTATTACCATACCCTTGCCTTGCCTTGGATGATATTTTTTTGTTCCCTGCATATTGTCTCTTTGCCTGGGCTGCTTGTCACCGAATACTGTCATTGCATACTCTTTACCAACACACATCCACCACTACTTAGACTCTGACTAAAAGAAACCTCTTATCCTCCTTCAAAACAATGACAGCTCCACACTATTCAATGCCTCATCTAATTTCACCTGCATGTGTTTTCGTTATTTCTAGTCTGCTTCTTGATTGCACACTACTCAAGGCAAATAAAAATATATTTTGTATTTATATATGCTTGCTGGGCCCTTATTGAGATTTTATCATTATTTTCCAAAGAAATTTGGACACATAGTAGGTGTTCAATTAAGTGTCTGTCTTGGGGATGAATGGAATTAAATTTAGGGACTCTGGTTCAATTTAAAGTTTATTAGCCTAGCCAGTTTTTCCCCTTTTTTAAGCAAACTTTTTTTTTGGTTACAGCATAAATATATCACAATGATTCCAACCTTTGCCATTATTTTCAACTGTGGTTTGAGAATTCTATTAGCCAGTTCTCAGAAATATTTTATTAAAAATAATTTAACGATCAAAGTGTATTTTCTTCTCATCACACATATTAATCTAGTGGATACTGCCTCTGTTCCTTCAAAGGTCCTTGCTTTGGAAAACTAGTAATAGTTAAGTGATGAAAAAGATATCCTGAGATGCTGGGGGAATAAATGGGGGGAGGACTTTTTGTATTCATGTTTCCTCTTTTAGTTGTAAATGGTAAAACATTCTCCCACTCCAAATAAATTAATTTCTATTTAGAAATACAGAATCTCAAAAACTACTATTTGGAATCAAAGATCTGTGCCTCTGCTTATTGAACTAATTTGCTGTATGGTTTAATGGAAAGGCCAGGAGCTGGTGAATTTAAACTCTTTACAATAGCTAAAAATTAAAAGTGAATTAAATTTAGTGCCTCTGGGATTTTTGATACATATCCCAAATTTGTTTTTTTTTTTTTTTTAGATTTTATTTTATTTGTACATACAAGCTGGGGTACAGGCGAGTGGCGTGGGGCGGCGAGAGGGTTTGTTCACCAGAGACAGAGTGGGGAGCAGAACAGGCAGATCAGAGGTACACTGCTGAGGGGAGCAGCGGGTGAGGCAGGAGAGGTCTGCCGGACCATGTGGGATTCTCCCCGGTAGGACGTCGAACTCGCATCACGGCTGACAGCTCCACAGCACAGCGCAGCGCTCAACCGCTGCGCCACCAGGGAGGCCCTAAATTTGTTTTTAATGACATTAATTGCTCTATGCTACAGTTAAGATCACATCATTGTGAACTGGTTATGTGTGCAGTTACACTAGTAGAAACCAACGGCAAATGTCAAAATAAAAGTGAGAATGACTGTAATATTACCATTAAGAGAGTAGATGTGGAAATGGAATAGAAACAGGTCAACTAGGTATCTTAGTATGAAAGCTTTGAAAAGAAAAAAAAATGGAAATTTTATGTATTAGGTTAACTTAGCATTTTCAACAGCACTTAAGTGGAAACCAATGAATTTTCTCAAGCTATTTATTCATTAAGTTTAGTGGAAAAAAAACACAAAAAACCAGAGTTCCCAATCACACAAATACAATTGCACTAATAAATTTTGAGAACATCTATCAAGAAATAAGTTACCAATCATAAGTATAAACAGTTGCATTTTATATCTTAAAAGAACAAGAAATAAAACCTAGTATTTGTTTCTAGTCTTTTGTTTTTGTTTTTTTTCCTTATCTAAAAGTAATTGTAATATACTCTTGCCTCTGGGGCTTTCTCCACAATTAATCATCTTTTCTTCCACACATTCCCTCTAAATGATTATTCCCTGTAGCCTTAGAACACTTGACATTAATTTATATTATTTCATTTTGGCAACTTTCAAAACATTGCCCTGCCCTTGCTTAGCTCCACAAGCCACTCCCTGTTCTTAAAAAAAAAAAAAGTTAACAAGTATTTTTACTATCACTTTGCCAGAAGGCAGTACCATCTAATCAGGGCAAACATCCTTGTAATACAAAATTAGCTTCTTAACTTTTAATCAGACTTTCCATTTCAAAACACGGTATTTTAAAATTCCTTTGGTTAATGAACATTCCTTTATAGTGTAAACATTTGGAAGACTTCATTCTCTGACTCTACAATCCCTGTCTTTGAGCATCCGAACCAAGCAAGAAATCGTGCAAGTCAAGCTACCCCAGCAGCGCGGGCAGAGGAAACACTTTCAAAATACGTCACTCATCTGCACATTTAAAGGTAGTCTATCCATACATTCTTTAGAAACACTATTAAATTTTATTCATGTGTAAGACTTCAATCACATGAAGTAAGCTTTCTACTTCACAGGCAAGGGGGGTGGGGAGAGTGGCAAAAGAGGTCCTTCTCTTAAGCTTACTGACTGAACTGCCATTTGGCAAGCGTATTTTAGAAAGCCACCTGGTGCATTAAATTAACCAGCTCCTTGCCAAATCAGGTTAAAAGCGCTTCCATGTCTACAGTGACAAACGAGTTACCAGACGTCCTTAAGCAGACTGTCAAACTTTTATGTTTACTCTTTAAATACAGGAGAAGACGACTCAGAACGAAGTCAAGTCTGTCTCAGCAGGATGTCTTGCGGGAAATGAGACGCTCACCTGTGCACAATAGACAGGTCTTTCCCGCTGTCCTCACTGGGGGAGGGGATGGACCTCTCCAGACCTTTGTCCTCCGGACCTGGGCACCAGGGGGGAGGCAACTTTCTGGGAGTAGTGCAGCACCTGCACCCCGAGCAACTGCAGAAAGGTTTTGCCTTCAATTTCTGCCCTGGCTCAAGCTCTGGAGGGGGTCCCCCGGCTCGTGGAGGGAGTTTGTTGCTCCAAACCTCAGCCGCCTCCCCCACCGGGAGAGGGGCCGACTGACCACTCGAAAGAGTCAGGGGTCTCCGCCGCTCCCACACAGACCCGAACCCCCAGCTCTCCCGCCGAGCTCGCCCCGAGGCGGGCTGGACGAGGGCGAGCCGGGGCCGCGGCGGGGGCTGAACCGGTCTCAGCTCCGCGCCCCTGCCGCGTCCGCACCGCCACCGTGAGGCCGAGCCAGGGACGGTGCCCCGCGGCGGCGGCGGCGGTTCCGCGCTCCTCTCCGCGCCGCCCCGGCCGCCGCCGCGCCGGGCAAGGGCGGGGGGATTTTTTCCCGTTTCCCCCCTCTTTTCGCGCTCTCGCTCCCGTTCAGCGGGAGAACCCGCGGAGCCAGGGAGGGAGCAAGGGAAGGGGTGGAGGTGGCGGGGGAGAGGCCGGAGGGGCGGATCCTGCCTGGGGGCTGATCCCTCCCTCCCCTCGGCCGGGCTCCGTGGCGGCAGCGGCGGCGGCGGCGGCTCCATTCCCCCTCCTCCCCCGGGAGTGGCGGCGGCGGCCGGGCCGGGGCCCCAGCGCGGGCCGGGAGGGGGCACGGCGGTGGCCGCGGAGACCAGCGCGGGAGGCCGCGCTCCGCTCCCCGGGCCGCACCGACCTGCTCGACGGCCGTCCCGCCCGCGCCCAGGGACCCCGAACGGTGGGGCCGGGCCGGCGGCTGAGGTAATGGGGGTGGCAGCGGGGCCGTACGGAGCGGGGGCGGGGGCAGCGGGGCCTACGGGGACCGGGGACTGCGCGGGAGGTAGGGGGAAGAAAGCGAGGGGGCTTCCCGAGCCGGGCGGGGGCGGCGCGAACGCTCTCCCCTGGAGCTAGGGCGGCGGCGAGGGAGGAGAAGACGGGCGAGGGGGGAGCTGAAAAGCGAGGACCCCTCCCGCAGCCGCCATCTTGTCTCCCCCCGGCCCTGGAAGCCGAGCCGCTGAGCCCCGCCCCCGCCGCTTTCTCCAATTGGCCAGGCCGGAGGCGAGTTCCACCCCCCCCGAACGTCCTTAGGCCCCCTGGTTCCTCCTGACGGGCAAGTGAAGCGGCCAATGGGTGTTCGCCTCTTCCCCGCTCGTTCTCTGGCGCTCGCTTTCTCTGTCTGAGGGTCGGACTCCGCGTCAGTCGGTCTCTGGCTCGCTCGCCCCCTCCCCTGTGGGAGGAGATGTTATTTCCTTCATTTCTCCTTCGAAGGGTCGAGATTCTTCTGGAAGAGGCGCCCCTTTAAAGGGGCAGAAGCCTCGTCTGGGGTCCTCCCTTGTCTCCTGAGTATCTGGTGTGCGGTGCAGGGGGTACAGTCAAATTGCAGAAGCCCCTCATTCTTCGGGGACCTAAGTGGGTGGGCGACTGGGGGGCCACGGAGTGCTAGAAGACTTCAGGGGGTGTTGGAGATCTTTGGAGGTGTGTATGTGGAAAGGGCTGTGTGGGAAGAGAAACTCCCGCCAAAAAACTAGACTGTAAGCTCCTTGTGGGTGAAACTCGTTTCATTTCCCTCTGAAACAGCCACGACCCTCTGGAGTTAGTGGGGGAGGATTAAGGGGGCCTCTCTGCTCCCATGTCCATTTTGGCGTTTTCTGGAGGGGAGTTGGAGTGCTGCTTAGTTTTGAGAGATACCTGAGCAGGTGGCAGGTAGGAGAAAATACTGTGGTGCTTCTAACCAAGGGAGGAGGCACACTCAAAACTGTTTAAAGTTAGTTTTGAGGTGAATGTTCACACCTGGCTAGGGGTCTCCATGCTCTTGAGGGGGTGGGATAATAAAGCAGGGTTTTTGACCCGCGCTGTCCCCCAGGAAGTTGGCGTTTGTGAGACCTTGTGTTCAGGAGCCTCTGGATCCTGACAGCTCGGTGGGACGAGTCTGATTTCTTGTGCCTCTGGTCGGTGTGTGCGCAGCTTTTGTTGGTTTCTGTCGTACTTTGGAGGACTTTTAAATAAGGTTGTTAATAACACCTTGTTAACAAATAGCAACACTTGAAAAGTAGACTAATTTCACGTTATTCATGGAAAATGGAGATAGATTAAGTGACTCCCTCCAGGTTACTCTGGATCAAGAACCTAGATTGCCCCAGAGCCTGTTTTTTTTTTTTTTTTTGTAGCAGACCAGGGCTTCTCTGGTGTTCTTGCCTCTTAATAAGATGAGTTGAGCCGATTTAGAAGCTCTGGGTTTGAATTGTAGCTTTATCACTTACTAGCTTTGCATGAATTGATATGTTTCTGCGCTTCTGTTTCTTCATCTGTAAAATGGAGCTGCTAAAATGGAGCTGTTCTTCCCAGCAGGTTGCGAGAAGTATTAAAAGCAAAAGGGCATTGTAGTTTGTAAAAATGTGCTATATTACCATTGCCATCTCCACTTTGTAAGGATGGGAGATCCTGCAACCAAAGTGTCAAACTCTTTCTCTTTGAAATCTTCTCCCTGCTCATCCCCTTCCAAGTCCCTGCCCACAACTGAGGACACCATAACCCCAAAACATTTTCCTGGCCATGATATACTCAGTGACTGTTTACCATTGCTGCTTACGAGCTTGTCATAGTGCTCTCCATTCCAGAGAATGATGTAAGAAACTTCAGAATTCTCTTGCTATACAAGGTTGGACTGGATGCAAGCGTTTGTGGAGCAACAGTGAGCGTCTACCAGGGATATTGCCCCAGTCACTGTGCCCTTAGGTCTTCTGAGAGTCTCAATAACCTACGTTGTCCACTCACAGTGCTTCCAGGGTTTCTGCTTAGAAATGAGCTATCCAGTTTATCTTAAATGCTGCCTTTTGCAGAAAAAACTCTGCACACTGTAGATTGAAGTCCTTAGACTGCTTATCATAGACGTTTCTAGGCATGGTTAGTGTATGGAGCGGGGAGAGGGGGTGTTCAGGACCTGAAATGGATGGTCAAAGGGTGCTGGACCTGTGAATTTTTGATCCTCTGATAGGGTCTACCTTTGATGAATAGAGCTTGAGAGTGGACACTATTCTTGTTTCTTTTTCTGAAGGCTTAGCCACCTCCTCCTCTTCCATAGCTAGCCTCCCACAGCTTTACATACATCATTAGAATATTAGCTCTCTCCCTCTGTTAAATTATAATCATCTCTTCTTTCCCTTCAGTCAGCTTCTTGAGGGCAGGGATCATGCGAGTCTGATTTCGCCTCTCATTCAGCTGATACTTACTGAGTGCTTACTTAGGAGCCAGGCGCCGTTCCAGGTGCTGGGGATACAGCAGTGAATAAGACTGGCAAAAATTCCACTCCTCATGGAGCTTACACTCTAGTGAAAGGAAGCAAACAACACACGGTCAAGCACTGCATACTGATGTGCTATCAGTGAAGGGCTGTATGTACATAGCACTGTGGTCCCAAAATTCTAATTGCCTAGTGACACTATAGTTACCCAGAATCATAGTTTTTTTTATGCTGGTAGCAGCCTCATAGCATGTTTACTGTGTCTCTTGATAACATCCTTTGTCACATTTCTCAGAATGTGTCCCCATTGTTAAGCCGTGCGTGACTGCACGTGCTAACTAGGTAAAGTATATAGCGCAGTAAAAGATGGTGAGTGTTACAGTGAAAAACAAGGCAAAATGAAAGATTAATGGTGGGGGAAAAGGATTTGCAATTTCAGGTACAGTGGTCATGAATCTTGAGAAGTAAGATATGTCGGGAGACTTAAAAGAAGATGAAGGAGCCAGCCATGTAGAATCTGAGGGGCAAGATAATTAGGCGGGGGAACAGCCAGTCCTCTCAGTAGTCACTCAGTCAGATGGAGGGGTGCATGAATGTGTGCGTGCCTGAACGTCTAGCTCATGGTCTCTTGGCCTTCTCTCCTTAGGCCTGCCCCCTTGGTTCCCAGGTGCCATGAGGAAGCCGCGCCAGAAGTCGCGGCAGAATGCCGAGAGCCGGCGTTCCCCGTCACCATACAGTCTGAAGTGCTCACCCACCCGGGAGACCCTGACATATGCCCAGGCCCAGCGGATTGTGGAGGTGGACATCGATGGACGTCTGCATCGTATCAGCATCTACGACCCACTGAAGATCATCACAGAGGATGAGCTGACGGCACAGGATATCACCGAATGCAACAGTAACAAGGAAAACAGCGAGCAGCCTCAGTTCCCTGGCAAGTCAAAAAAACCCTCCTCCAAGGGCAAGAAGAAGGACTCCTGCTCCAAGCATGCCTCCGGCACTTCCTTCCACCTCCCACAGCCCAGCTTCCGCATGGTGGACTCAGGCAGCCAGCCAGAAGCACCGCCGCTGCCTGCTGCCTACTACCGCTACATTGAGAAGCCACCTGAAGACCTGGACGCAGAGGTAGAGTATGACATGGATGAGGAGGACCTGGCCTGGCTGGAGATGGTGAACGAGAAGCGGCGAGTGGATGGGCACAGTCCGGTGTCGGCAGACGCCTTTGAGCTGCTGGTGGACAGACTTGAGAAGGAGTCCTACTTGGAGAGTCGTAGCAGTGGGGCCCAGCAGTCCCTCATCGATGAGGACGCCTTCTGTTGTGTGTGTCTGGACGATGAATGCCACAATAGCAATGTCATTCTTTTCTGTGACATCTGCAACCTGGCCGTACACCAGGAGTGCTATGGTGTCCCCTACATCCCTGAGGGCCAGTGGCTCTGCCGCTGCTGCCTGCAGTCTCCCTCCCGGCCTGTGGATTGCGTCCTTTGTCCCAACAAGGGTGGTGCATTCAAACAGACCAGTGATGGGCACTGGGCCCATGTGGTGTGTGCCATCTGGATCCCTGAAGTTTGCTTCGCTAACACCGTGTTCCTGGAGCCCATTGAGGGCATTGACAACATCCCACCTGCCCGCTGGAAACTAACCTGCTATATCTGCAAGCAGAAGGGACTGGGTGCAGCCATCCAGTGCCATAAGGTGAACTGCTACACAGCTTTCCATGTGACGTGTGCACAGCGGGCCGGCCTCTTCATGAAGATTGAGCCCATGCGCGAGACCAGCCTCAACGGCACTATCTTCACAGTGCGCAAGACTGCCTATTGTGAGGCCCACTCGCCACCAGGTGCCGTCGCTGCTAGGAGGAAGGGCGACTCCCCCAGAAGCCTGAGCGAGGCTGGAGATGAGGAAGGACTGAAGGAAGGTTGTGGGGAGGAGGAAGGGAAGGAAGAGTTGGAAGAGGAGGAAGAAGATGAAGGCCAAGGTGGGCCAGGTGGTCCCCTTAAGGGGGTACCCAAGAAGAACAAGATGACTTTGAAGCAAAAGATCAAGAAGGAGCCAGAGGAAATGGGCCGAGACACCCCCTCCACTGTCCCCATGCTCACTGTTCCACAGATACCTTCTTACAGGTGAGCCTGACCAGAAGGGCTCCCCAGGGACACGTAGTTTCTTGGGCTGGTGGTGGCCCTGCTCCAGGCCTCCTTTCCCAGTCATGCTTAGTGAATGTCTGTTGTCGTCTGTGCCCTCAAATTTAGACTTCTCCTTTGGACTCTGGGCGTGCCTGGCCTGGTTTATGGTTTTGATTGTGCCCTCAATGCAATGTATTTCCTTTGGCTCAAGGTGAGACAGACACTTCAGTTGCTTAGAAACCCAGGTGGCAGGATGTCTAAGGCAGTATTTTTCAACAAGGATAGGATCGTTCTCTATTAGGACTGCCTCATGCCTTTATTAATGTTTAGTATCCCTGGTCTTTGTAAGAGCCAGTTGTAGCCTTTCCCTTACTGCCTGGTCTTTGCAACAACCTCATATGCTCCCACACGTCTCCTAAATCCCCCTCCTACTTCCAGTTGAGAATCACAGTAGCAAGGAGGTGGTATCTCCCGTCCAAAAAGCACTGTTCTGGGATAATAGGGATTTCCTGTAAAGGTGTTGTGGTATGGAGAAGACATGCTATTCCTCCCTTTGAGGAGCTTTTAGACTGAGGGGAGAGAGGCTCACTCAGTTCAGCTGTGTAACTAAGCCACTCTGAGTCCCACTGACACTAAGAAGAATCATTGTACCTCATCGGAGAGGTAACTGGATCGGTTGGAGGGATGGACATTGGCAGAGAAACAGGGATGATTGTTCAGCAGAGGTTTATCTCAAGGGTTATGTTCATTAAAAAGCATACAATGTTAGAGCAAGAAGGAATCTTGGAGATTATTCATCTAATGTAGTCCTTGCACCTTCTCCCACACCCCCAGATGAAGAAACCGCGACCACGGGAGGTAAAGTTTTTCACTCCTTTATTTATTAAACAAAATGTTTATTGAGCACTTATTATATGCCAAGTCCTGTTCTAAGGGCTAGGACCAGGTCAAAAGTGACAGACCTTGGACCACATCTGGGCTCACGATGCCTCTGGGCCCTGTTCTGCTCTGTCTCCCTTTATGAGAAAGATAGAGGGAAAAGAGTACTGGAGACTGGGGGGCAGTGAGTTTTGTGAGGGGAACAGGTAACTAGATTTCTCAGGTTGTGAAGAAGACACTAAGCAGAGAAGATCAGGAGGGAGAGGTTCTTATTGTGAGCCATGGTCCTGAGTTATAATTCAGTCTCTGGAAATATGTCTTTTAGTCACAGAGTGGTTCTAGACTACCTTCTTCCCTGAGGTGGGTGGACTGATGCTCAGACCCCATCTGTACGCTGTTTATTCCCCAAGGCTAGACTCTTTGGTGGTTACATCTACCCTTGTGGATGCCTCTTGCAGGGGCCGGCTTAACATGCTATTCGAGAACCAGAGAGATCTGTCACTGGATCCTGCTTCTGTCTTTACTACCTGGGTGACCCTTGGCAAGTCACTCCCAGCTTTATCTTATTTGTAAACAAACCTACTAGACGGGGTATTGTGGGAAATAAATGAGATAATGTAAGTAAAGCACTTAGCACAGTGCCTGGTAAATAGTAAGCGCTCAATAAATGGTGGCTACTGCTGATGCTGCTGTTTTATTATTACTCTTTTCCCTACCCGCATAAATGCTGTTGGGCCCTCTGTGGTCATACAGTTATAGAGGGAGGGGGCTGCCTGCGTCTGGGCAGGAATGCTTGGCATGGGCATTGGTGGGGGATCTGTCCTTTGGGGAAAGGCCTAGGCTTTGATTTTATAAGCTTGGCTTTGGGGCAGGAATGTCTGACTATGGGAAGGAGCAAGGCCTAGGTGAGCAATGTCCAGCTCAACATGCCCAGTCTTCTTAGGTTCCACTTTCTTGTTCCGCTACGTTTATCTTGCTCTCATTGGAGTGAGGTGAAGAGAAAAAAATGGAGGAAAATACCACAGGAGCACTGGGGCCTTGCTTATCCTGTGGATAACCAATTTGAAGACACAGCATGGTATAGCTGAGAGATCATGGATTCAGATCCCACCCAGCTCCACCATCTTCTTAGCTGTGACTTTGACAGTCTATTCAACCTCTATTCCTAAGCTGCCTTTCCATCTTTTGTAACTTGGGAATGATGTTAGTCACCTTGCAGTGTGGGCATTAGTATCGAGATTGTAGACTTTTATAATTTTCTTCTTATCCCTCTCTTCCTCCCTGCCCCCCCATGTTATTGACTTAAACCCTGAGATTAATAAGACTACTTATCAGCTAAGTATTCAGATTCTCCTTTCTCCTAAATCTTAAGAGGCTTTTTTTTTTTTTGAGGCAAATATAGACATTTTAGGCTCCTGAGATTTTAAATGAAAAATAGGAAGCCAAGCGACTCCAATAGGTTGCGTTTGAACTCAAAGTAGTAGCCTGTTGTATTCCTGCTGGCTTTCCTTCATTTGGCTGGAACTGTTCCCTGGGCTTTTGGGACCTTCATCTTTAGAGGGCAGGAAGTTATGCCATTTGGCCCAGAGGTTACTCAAGTTCCTGTTCCCTTTTGCTGCCTTTATCAAGACAAGGGTAGGGTGTCCGAGCTCAGGCCTGTTTCTCAGGAATCCAAAATCCCAGGAGACAGGGTTTCTGGGAGAGGGTTCTTTTGGAGGATGAGGACTACAAGGCAGGAGATGGAAAATCAAGTCAAATATCTCATGCTGAATCTGAGTCTGAGCTGCTTAACTTTGCTATCCTTTTCCAGCCTTTCTCTGAGGTGAGGCATTTGGCCTTCTGTTAGTTTCTTCTATTAGGTTCAGAAATGAACCAGGGTCTGGATAGGATGCACAGGCTATAATCTGTGCTGCCCACTGACCCTGTCTTTCAATCCCTGTGCCTCTACTCAAGGTTGAACAAGATCTGTAGTGGTCTCTCCTTTCAGAGGAAAACCCAGTTCATGCAGCGGCTTCACAACTACTGGCTGTTGAAGCGGCAGGCGCGGAATGGCGTCCCCCTCATCCGGCGCCTGCACTCCCACCTGCAGTCCCAAAGAAATGCCGAGCAGGTAGGTGAAGTGGTGATTTGAAGGCGTGCTGGCTAAGAACCAGGCAGAGCAGTGGAGGGAGGTGGAGTGATGGTTGGGGTACCCTCCCTGAGCCTTCCTTGGAGCCTTTGCCTACAGCCAGTCACCACCTAGGGGATTTATCCCAAGAACACCTCCAGCACGGTGCAACTCTTCATACCAGGCCATCTCTGGTGGGAGAGACTTGGCTTTGGAGCAGATTCGAGGGGAGAGGGGAGAGCAAGCCCAACTCTCCATATGTGTGGGGAAACCCCTTTAGACGTGGTAGAGAGGAAGAAGGGAGCTGATTAAGGGCCGTGGCAGCCACATTGTGTGAATTAGGGGAAAAAACAAACAAACTTTGCTCAATACACAGCGCTGCCCTCTGCCAAAAATTGTTTCATAGTAAATATACATATTTACCGTCTAAGTTGTAGCCTACAGCCTGCCCAGATGGGGTGACCTTTAGCCATTAACAACTGGAGTTGCTTCACATTTCGTGTTTTCTGAGACAGTGGAGATCTCCTGAGAGACCTTTTTGCAAATATCTTCAATTCTCTCTCCCTCTTTACTTGTTCCGTTACTTCCATCTTTAAATAGTCCCACATCACTACACCAGAGATAAAGGAAGCCTTTATGTCACTCTAGTGCCTCTGTGTTCTGTCTGATTTCACTTTTGCATTTTGTAACTCAGGTCTCTGAAGTGCAAATCAATATCCAGTCCTCCTCGAAGTGAGCCACCTGCTCCCGTGAAACCTCCCCTAAAACATTTGTGACCTTCTCACAGCCCAGCAAGTCTTTCCTCAGATTCTCACCATACTGACTTGGGCTGCATTTGACATCACAAATCACCTTGTCTGAGAGAGCCTCTCTTTGACATAAGTTCTACTTCCTCCATCCTACTTTGTCCCTTGTGCAGATCCTTACTCTTCCTGCTTAATTTTAACATTCCCAGAGACTTGGTTGCCTGTCTCTTTGCTTGGAGAGCTTGTCCACTTCTAGATGCAAATAACTGTATGACAGTAGCTCCAGGTTTCTCTTCTTGTGCTCATCTGGGGCAGAGGAAATGTAGACATCTATGTAGATGTTGTTTCCTGTTACAAAAGATACTGGAAACCAAATTCATTATCTTCCTTCCCCTCAGTAAACTTACTTGCCCATTATTGTCATGAACCTTTTTCCTCCTGACCTCAGCTGTACCTCACCTGATTTTTCCCTCTACAGCGAACCAAGGTTAATAAGCTGCTCGGGGTTTTATCGGTATACTGCCCCCTGTTTCCATTCTGCAGCTACCCTGTTCATCCATGCTCCCTTAATTTCAATAATAGTTGTCTACATGGTCTCTGGATTCTAATTTTTATCTCTGCTCTACAAATACATACACCATTTTCTGTCCATCACTTCTTTCCCAGAATCTATTCCCCTTTCTTGGGAAGGCCGTTTCCAGGCTCTTTTGCCTGCCGTTTGAGGCTTCTTAGGAGCTGACTCCTGGGTCTTCCTTGACCTTTGTGATTCTCTGGCTTCTCTGCCCATTTTTCTTGTCAACCGAAGAAGCGTTAATTCTACCTCCACTTCTGCTATGTGGTCCTTTCGGTTCTGAAAGAGGCCTTACTGCCTTGTTTGTCCATGCCCACCACTACATGTGAAACCCTAAAAAGTTTGCTTTGCCCAGGACACTTTCTTGGTCTAACTCTGACCTCAGATCCTCTCTATTTTATATCCTCCGCATTTTATATTCAGTTTATGCAATCAGCTCTTGTTGTCTTTATACTAAGTAGTCTTTGCATATCAAACCCTAGGCCTTTTCCCTCCCCCAACTATACTGTAGCCTATTCTAGGCGTAGAGCTTATGTTTTTCATGTTGCAGTGGTGTTTTACCAAAGTATTTTCAAGTCAGTTAGTACAAGCTTGTAAAAACTCCACTTTGTCTTCTAGCCAAGTTGAAACTCGAAGGTGAAATTCTTTCCACCCCTGAGGTGTCTGTTAGTTTCCTTCTGAAATTCTTTCCAGCCCTGAGGGGCACAGCCCCTCTCTGGTGTCCCCAGGGGTAGGAGAAGCAGTTCCAGATCTCACTTTAGCAGTGGCTGTTGTGCTGCAGTGGAGAAATGTCATAAAGCTGGGGGATCCTGGGAGGGAGGCATGGGGTGCGGAGGAGCTGGAAGGGCTCTTGGGGTCTTGGGTCAAGGAAGGGGACAGGCCCTTACCTGCCAAGGACCTGTGAGGCTTGAACAGGGAGAGGGCATTGGGCAGGAAGGAAGCTCCCTGCTTTCCCTTCCTTCCCCTTCTGCAGCGAGAGCAGGATGAGAAGACAAGCGCAGTGAAGGAAGAGCTGAAATACTGGCAGAAGCTCCGGCATGACCTGGAGCGGGCACGGCTGCTGATTGAGCTGATTCGGAAGAGAGAGAAACTCAAAAGGGAGCAGGTGAGGAGGGGCCCCAGCCCCAGGGCTCTTATTTGAGATCTTTTTCTCGTACTGTCAGTTTGTTATCAGGAAACCTGGGAGCCCAGACCTGGGAGTCAGCTTTCTCCCATTCCTGCCCGTGCTATGGGCTCAAGGTCTGCTCTACATAGGGTGTCATGTAGAGAACCCTTTGGGGCTCTGGTGTCCTCAACGTAAGTTTAATGTCATCTGAGTAGATCCATCTCTGGAGTTTCTGATTGAGGAAATCTCAGGGGGAGTCTGACCTTGAGTATTTCACAAAACTTAGGCCATTCTGAAAAGCTGTCCTGGGAGCTTTTGCAGATCCTCACTTGGCCTTCACTTAGGGGGTCTCGAATCATTTAATTTTTCTAACCTCTGTTCAAGAAGATTTTAAGCTTCTGAACATAGGGAATGTTGAGGTAGTATATCATAGGGGTTAGACATACGAGTTATGGTACTAGACTTTAAATTCTCACTCTGCCACTTACATACTGTTTATGTGACCTTGAATAAGTTGCTTAATTGCCCTGTACCACCGATTCCGCAACTGTAAAATGGGGGTAATTAGAACCTACTTCATGTTTTGAAGAGTAGATGAGTTAGTACCTAGAAAGAACTTAGAGCAATGCCTGACACATAGTAGGGGCTATAGAAATATCAGCTACTATTATTATTTTATTATTGTTTATACTTACCTGGAATATTTACCGTAGCACCCTGCACATGGCAGAGATCAAATGCTATTAATTGAATGTATGATAAGCCAAAACTGAACTAAGTCGAGGAATAGCAGCTGTTACTTGCATCCTTCAGAGGCCTGGGTTAAAGATTTTCCTTTCTTCCAAACTCCACATGGCTGTTCACCTCCAGCAGCTCTGAGCTAGCAGGCCTAGAGTTTGAGTTTCTACCTTTGAGCCTGGCAACTCTTGCTATACTTAGCTTGGGTGACCATAGATGACATCTCAGGCCCTTCTCCATGCATATAAATTGTGTGTCCTCCCAGGCCTGGTCCCACGGTTCAATCTTTCTTCCTGCCTTTGATTC
Source organism: Scalopus aquaticus (assembly GCA_004024925.1). NCBI lineage: Eukaryota > Metazoa > Chordata > Mammalia > Eulipotyphla > Talpidae > Scalopus > Scalopus aquaticus. The sequence continues at coordinate 217,602 of PVIJ01000560.1, forward strand.
AGAGAAATGAATCTGTTTTGATGTAACCAGGAGGCAGAAACTTTTCCATAGTCTAATCCATGTCTTCTCAGCGTTTTCACATTAGAGTAAACATTGAAAGTAACATTTGTGTAGCAGACTCCTGTAAGCATATGAGCCTGGCTCCTGGTTGCACTGCAATAAGCCTGCCTGCTTCCTTTGCGAGGGTGAGCCTGGAGGTCTTGGCCATGCCACGCTGATCCGGGCACCCCTTGAGCCAGTGAGATCAATATTTCAGCACACTAGGTGGGAATTCTGGCCAAGACACATTTGTATTACCAGTGTGTTCCTTGAACTAACCCTTGACCTGGCTTTGAATCCTGTCTCTGTTTTTTTCGAATCAGGTGACCTTGGGGTAGTGACACCATCATTTTCTCCTGAAATCTCAGGTTCCATATTTCTAAAATGGGGATAATAACATTTTTGTTAATGATTGAAGTAATATAGAGAGTCAGCGTGGCAAGATAGTCAGGAGCACGCACTGAGTAACCAGAATCTCCGAGACTGAATCCCAGCTCTGCCCTTTATTAGCTGTATTATCTTGGGTCCATTATTTAGTGTCTCTTTGCCTCCGTTTCCACTTTATAAAATCTCTTGTCTGTATCAACCTCACATACTCATCTCCGTTACATACAATGCTTGGCATTTAGTAAGGACTGTAAAGTGTTAACTCTTTGTGGGGAATGGCCTGATCTCTTCTGGGTCCCCCACAGGTTAAGGTCCAGCAGGCTGCCATGGAGCTGGAGCTGATGCCATTCAATGTTCTGCTGAGGACAACACTGGACTTGCTGCAGGAAAAGGATCCCGCACACATCTTTGCTGAACCTGTCAACCTGAGTGAGGCAAGTCCCCCCGCCCCTGACTTCCCGGTCAGTAAGCCCCTCCCAAACTGAAAACAGGGCTGAGTGGGCCAGGATGGGGTGGAGACACAGGATATAAAAACCTGGGGATGTTTGATAAGACTTGCCCATCTGAGGAGTCTTAGGCCAGGGTGGGCCAACACTCTGGGACTCTTAAGTGAGCCCATTGTGGCCAAACCAGAAAATGGGGAGGCAAGAGTACCAGTGAAGGGTGTGCCTGTTTGGCTAGTAAATGGTTATTGTAATTGTACAGGTTTTATATGTTTAGGTTCCAGATTACCTGGAATTCATATCCAAGCCAATGGATTTTTCTACCATGAGGCGGAAGCTGGAATCCCATCTGTACCGCACCTTGGAGGAGTTTGAGGAGGACTTTAACCTTATAGTTACCAACTGCATGAAGTATAATGCTAAAGACACCATTTTCCATCGAGCAGCTGTCCGCCTGCGGGACCTGGGGGGGGCCATCCTTCGGCATGCCCGGCGACAGGCAGAGAACATCGGCTATGACCCTGAGCGGGGCACCCACCTACCCGAGTCTCCCAAATTGGAGGACTTTTACCGCTTCTCCTGGGAAGACGGTGAGAAGCCTGGATGGGTGGGGAGGAGAGGGGCCAGGCGAGGGTACAGGAACAGAGCCCAGAGAAGCAGGGATCAGGGTGGGCCTCGGGGCACTAGAGTAGACTTCAGGAGCAAAGCTGGGGGTAGGCACAGGCTGGGATATACCCGCTTGTGGCTGGAATAGTTCCAAGAGTTAAAGTTTAACTATTTTATTGAGTACTTCTTGACTGGTAGAGTGGGTAATCAGGCACTAGGTATTTATTTTAAAAGCCAAAGTCTTACCAAGTGTCTTCCTCTCCTGGATCCCCTCTCTGTGGCATTTGAGCATGGGGCAGGGGGAGTGCATTGCTGGTATGTGACCGGCTCATTCAGAAGAGCGCAGATAGAGGAGCAGGAAAAAGAGATTTGCCTCTGAGCCCTGTATTCTGACTGCCTCTGCTTTCTGCTTGTCGATGGCAGCAGGCAAACAGTCACTCAGGCCAGGGGATCGCCAAGCTGCCTCGTGCCTGCTCCACAGAGCCAGTAATCGTGACTGTGAACTGCTTCCTGCAGATGTTTCCCAGGTTCTGACCATGTCCTTGTGGCTGCCCTCCAGGAAGTTGTGTTGCCAGGGTCAAGGCCCCACAGTGATGCTGCTAGAAGCCCCTGGCCCAGGCATTCCAGGAAAATATATTGCATCCGAAGGATTTGGCCCCTTTCCCCTGCCCTGGGCTGGGCAGTTCCTTCAGCCCCTTCTGTCCTCCCTTCTCCCTGGCAGTGGACAACATCCTCATCCCAGAGAACCGGGCCCATTTGTCCCCAGAGGTGCAGCTGAAGGAGCTGCTGGAGAAGCTGGACCTGGTGAGCGCCATGCGGTCTAGCGGGGCCCGGACCCGCCGTGTCCGCCTGCTGCGCCGGGAGATCAACGCCCTTCGACAGAAGCTGGCACAGCCACCGCCACCACAGCCGCCATCACTGAGCAAGACTGTGTACAATGGGGAGCTGCCGGCGGGGTCCCAGGGGGACGTGGCTGGGCTGGAGCAGGCCCCGCAGGAGGAGCCAGAAGACGATGGGGACAGAGGTGAGAGTCACTGGTGGGCAGGGGGTGGGTGGGGTAGGAGTAGGATAAGGGTATAAGGATTAAGCTGAAATCGCATAATGGAAGCAGCCTTCCCTGAGCTCAGGTCTGACCCGTGTAGATAAGCAGTCTTTGGACAAGTCACACTTCCACGTATATCTAGAGATGATTTTCAAAGTATTTGATAATCTGTGGAGACCAGAGTTTATCAGAGTAATTGTTGACTGTTTATAGCAGGGACCCTTTCAGAGGCAAATGTGGACCTTCTGGTCAGCCCAGGTGTGGGCTGGGGCCTAGCAGCTCTTTCTTAACCAGTAGGAAAGTATTTAAATATTTTTATTTCATGTGACCATTTTGCACATACCAGTTAAACATTAGCTAGCTTTATACCCTCATGTAGAGAGAGTTGTGGTATGGGGGGTTAGAAGAGAAAGACTCTAAAGATGGTCTTGGCTCCTGAGCTGGCCAAGTCCACAGACTCATTCTAAACATAAAAGTCAGATTTCCTACTCTGAGGAAGTGATTCTCAGACAGCCAGGAGCCTCAAATGTGAGCTGCTTCCCATCTCCCCTCCTTCACTGAGGATAGAATTCTCTCTCATGCCTACCCTTGTGTCTGAGGTATGGCTCGGAAGGATCTGTCATTCACATAGTCCAGAAGCTTGAAAGTATTTCTGTAGGTTAGGGGGCCAAACTGCAGGGAGTGGCCCATTTCATTTTAGGCCGGCAGAGAATGGGGACAGAGGTAAGAGGTCACCTTTGACACTGGGAGACTCTGTGTCCATTGTGACTCTCCCCGACTGCCCGCGTGGCGTATCCTTCCTCCGGGGCTGTGGCATTGCACCCTCTGTAGCAGCTTCACTTGGAGGGTTTCAGACCAAATTCCCAGGCCTGACCTCTCAGAGATTCGAGTGAAGCAAATTTTGCATAGTGACTTGGAAATCTCATTATTTATTTAAGTTTCAAGACCATAGGGAACAGACATGTTTGAGAACGAATGATTTAGTTTATTTGGTCTTTTCCCCTCCACATTTGTAAACTTGCTCTTTGTTTGTCCTACTTGCTTTACTTGGGTAATAAGAAACAAAATACATTTATAGATGGGAAAACACTTGTGTCCATTGAAAGTTGTAGACCTAATCTGCAGAGCTGAGACTTGACCTAATTACTGAGTAAGCAGGTGGTTTTGACTTTTTCAGGTATAGGGTAATGGTTTGTAATCCTTACTTTATCAGATTTACCTGGTAAGTGTTTTTTTGTTTGTTTGTTTGTTTTTTAAATACTTCATCTTTAGAGATTTGGTTTCACTTGGCCTGGGATTGGACCTTGGCATTGGAATTTTTAAGAAACTTCTTAGGTGATACTAATATATAGTTAGGGAGGAGAAAACCAGCATTGATAAAACTGAGTTCTGTGTTCTCTCTGCCTCAGACCTGATACCTAGGGTGCATCTGAAGCCTCTGCTTTTTAGTTCTTGGTATTAGAGTCAATATCTGGTTGACAGGGGAAGACTTCTTCTAAAATGTTGAAGCAGGTTCTCTTTCTCTTTAACAGATGACTCCAAACTGCCTCCCCCACCAACCCTTGAGCCCACTGGACCTGCACCTTCCTTGTCTGAGCAAGACTCCCCTCCAGATCCCCCCACTCTGAAACCCATCGATGATAGCAAACCTCCAAGCCGATTCCTAAAGCCCAGAAAGGTGGGAGAAGATGAGCTTGCAGAAAAATCGCCGATGCAGCTAGGGAGCGAGCCCTTGCAACGCCTGCTGAGTGATAATGGCATCAACGGACTGTCCCTCATGGCCTCCGATAACCCCACTGGTGCCCCGCTCAGCGGTGTGGGCCGCCGCACATCAGTCCTCTTCAAGAAGGCCAAGAATGGGGTGAAGCTACAAAGGAGCCCAGATAGGGCCCTGGAGAACGGCGAGGACCATGGTGCGGTGGGCTCTCCCGCCTCACCCGCGAGCGCTGAGGATGAGCGGCCTTCCAGGAAGCGGCCGAGGAGCAGGAGCTGTAGCGAGAGTGAAGGGGACAGGTCCCCCGAGCAGGAGGAAGAGACAGGTGACCCTGCCTGTCACTTCTCTCGCTATTTCTCCTCTGCTTTCTTGCTTTGCTGTACCAGCCAGCGTCCCCCAGTTGGCCACCTCCCCAGTGGCCCCTGTGGTTACCAATAGTAGCATTAAGGGTTCCATAGTCATAGATGGGTCTGGCACACTGAGTGGTTTGAGACGACCAGGTTGTATCTAGGGCTCTTTGGTCCTGAGGGGAATGTAAAGCTGTATATGATAAAATGGTCACTACCTTCATTTTAATTCATTTACTCACCCCCCCACACACACACTTTTATGTGTGTGTGTGTGTGTATGGATATATATGTGTATATGTGTGTGTGTGTGTGTGTGTGTATATATATATATATATATGGCATTTATTTTAAGCACTGGGGTGGAAAATCAATGAACAAAACAGACACAAGTCTTCTCCCTTATAGAGGAGATAGACTAAAAGCAAATGAGTGTGAGTGAAATGTTTCTATATTAGAGGCTATGGAGAAAAATCCGGCAGAGAAGGAGAGGATACTGAGGTGTTAATAGAGAAGGATGACCAGAGGAGGTGATATTTGAGTAAAGTTATGAAGGAGTTGGAGATAGGAGCTATTTGTGTGTTTGGAGAAAGAACTTTTCCTGAAGGATAGACAAAGACTTGCAAGTGCACAGGCCTTGGAGGCAGGAGCGTGCTAGCAAGTCTGAGGGACAGTGAGGGATTCCACATAATTGCAGCAGTTTGAACCAGGAGGTGAAGAATGAGGCCCTGAGCTCAGTAATTGGGGCTTGGTCACTAAGGAGTCCTTACTGTTGTCCAGCGCCAGCTAGGCATTGTGAGGTAATAAATGACTCAGACTCAGTTCCAACTGGGAAAGCGCTCACAGTCCAGTGGGGAGACTAGGTGGTCTCCCAAGGTGCGGCGATGTCAGTGCTACATAGCCTGTGGCTCTGTGTCAGGTGACAGCACTGCTGGAGGTTTTCAGGGACTGTGAGCTGGAGTTGGGAAGGCCTTTTGCGGAGACAGTGCCTAAAGCTGGCCTTGGGGATGAAGGCAGACTGGAAGGGAGTCAATGGCATGAAGGGCTCAGGGCTAGGCATGGAAACAAGGAGGAAAGGCCCTGTGAGGGACCGTTTGAAGTGGGGCTTCCTGGAACATCAGAGGCCAAGGTTGGTTGGGCAAGATGGGCTTGGGTGTGTAGGGCTTCCATTGGCAGACATAATAGTTTAATCTTGGCGAGATAAGGAAGGCCAGCTTGTTTGGCAGGAAGGGGCCTCTTGGTTTTTGCTCCTCATGTTCCTCTCATGTCCTTTTATGTGGTGACTTTGGGCTCTCTGTCTAGCACATGCTTTTCTCTCTTTCTGTCTAACACTTTGTTTCCAGCAATACCTTCCCTTCCCAGCTGGTCCAAGCTTCACTGTATTTGGGCAGTAGGTTGGTATATAGAATCATAAGACCTAGTCAGGCCAACCTGAGTTCATATCCTGTCCTCTACCAGCTATATATCCTGGGCAAATTAACTAACCTCTCTGACACTGTTACCTATTTCTAATATGGCCCTAGTGATACCTACCTTGTGGGACTCTAAGGATTGGAAATAACCCATATAAAGCACTTGGCACATCGCAGTAGTAACAGTTCTTGTCATCCTTGCAGCTATATCAGGCACAGCCAAAGCATACTGAGAACACTGCACTAAAAATGAAAAATCCTGATAACAGGAAATAGGTCTGGAATCCGCCTCATCCAACCTGAGAGGGCCTATTGCTTAAAGATACTGCTAGAATCTGTTCCTCCCCCCACTGTTCCAGCTGCCTGGTACCCAGGAATACAGCACAGCCTTAATGAAGCTCACAAAAACAGGTGTCAATACTTTACAGATGAGGCACCTGAGGCACAGCTGGCTCTGGCGATTAAAATTGAGGTCATGTAAGAGGCACAGCCAGGTCAGTCAGGCATCTTGTCTTGGATCAGTGCTCTTGCAGGTGTGACTTGCCTCTAGTTTTCTGGCCAAGGTGTCTATGACTTAAAGCTTTTGAGCTCTTGGCTTAGGTCTCAGGCTTCTAGGACTCTGGATTATAGTAAGGAATTGGATTAATGGAAAGGTTTTGTTGAAGCCTTCATAGCAGTTGAGGATCATGTTCCTGGGGTGACCAGGCAGTCTTCATTTGCCTCTGGAAGGCTCCCTGCTGTAAATAGACCTTTTCCCATTCATACTTAATAGTGTCTTCCACAAGTGAGAAGGTACTACCCTCACTCCACAAAAGGAGAAGCCAAGGTTTAGAGGAAAAGGGGCTTGTATATCAGAGCCCATTCTAGAATCCAGGGAATTTTGACTCCCATCCCTGGAAGGTCTTGAGGGCTTCAGTTCTACTGAGTCGTGCCCCCTCCCCCCCAGACCCCCTATTCTCAACTCTGACGAGACCTGCTAGATATCTCAGGGTGTGGTTGACATGGCCCTTATCCATGCCCCAGCCTCCCCTGACACCATCCTAAAAGAATAAAGCTAGCTGTTGTCAGTTGTATGATAGATTGGTGTGTGTTTATCTGAAGAAGCAAGGTGGGTGGGCTCCCCCGGAGGCAGAAGAGACTCCCTGATAATTGAGACTTGAAATTAGAAACAGATTCAGGGACTTGAGAGCTAGTGGGAATAGAGAAGTCTTAATATTTTCCTTTATAACTAAATGCAAGTAACTCTGCTGTGTTTTCCTTAAAGTAAAACCAGAAGGGTGGGAGGGAAATGCAGTGTCTGTTCACTGCCCTAGCCCATAGTATCCCCCCCCAAGCCATTATCTGGTTTTCTCTCTAACACCCAAGACCCATTTCCCACAAAGGAAAGAATATCCACCCTCCCTCAACCCCCACAACTGAGATGAGGCGGCTGCCTCATTGCAGCATCTGTCAGGAGGAAGGTTTCTGCATCAGGCTCACTCTGTGTGTCCTTGGCAGGCGTGACCAATGGCTTTGGAAAACACGCTGAAAGCGGATCTGACTCAGAATGTAGTTTGGGTCTCAGTGGTGGACTGGCATTTGAAGCTTGCAGGTAAGAACACTTGTCCCCAAAGTTTTGCTGGCAGCTCTGCCTTTATTTTCAGTTCAGCTCCAAATTGAACCTCTTCTGCTTGTCTTGGATTTTATTTTTTTCCCCTACTCTTACTTCCTGAGGCCTCCAGCCTGTAACTCTGGTGGCTCCTAGGAAACTGTGTGACCCTTGATCTCAGGTCTGCTCTGACTAGAAGGGGAGGAGTGGCGCTTATGCTTCGCAGGATTTGGGGAGCTGAATTTGGCCCCAGAGGTGGGGACAGCCAAATCTGTTGCCTGGTAAAGTTAACATGTGAGCCACCCCCAAGCCCACTTAGATAACCCAGCTCGTTACAGACTTGGTTTCACCCTTTGCCTTTTGGAGTATCTTCGCAATAGCCTTTTTACAGGTGTGGAGTGGGAGTGAGAAATGAAGAAATAATAAAAGACAGAATAACCTTTTATTCAGACAAAAGACCCCCAGCTCTCCATCCTTGAGCTGAAAAGGGGTGTGTTTCTCTTCCCATTCTTTTACTCGAAGGCAAGATTTCTGAAATCAGAATCTTAGAAGTTCTTTCGAAGTCCAAGAGTCTATTCCTCATTCCTGTGCTCTGTAAGACTCCAGAGAGTATGGGATTTTTGGAAATGGGAGGCCCATTTTCACATAGGAAAAAAAAATATCCTGAAGAGTGACCTCATGGTTCTTCCATGTGGCTGCAGGATGACTCCAGGGTTCAGAGTAGGGGAGGACGTGTCATGCAGCACCAAAAGACTATGTTCGAAGCACTTCTGAGGTAGGTGGCGTGCGTGCTCTGTTAGATACCCTGGGGCTTCTGCAGGGGCTACAGAGGTCACCACTACCCTTTAGTTGCCTACTGTGGCAGAGACCAGCTTTCAGTGATTCTTTTGAGACCTTCCTCCCTATTCCGCCTCAGAACTACCTAGCTTTCTCCCTCCATGCTGCTGTGTCTAGAGATAAAGGGACATTAGATGGGGGAAAAAAAACCCAAACCAGCAAGCATGGAGAAGAAGCCTTTAGAATTGTAAAGGGGCTTCCAGCCTGGTGCTGGATCTGGGTTCCCGACTTTCTTCAAAGATAAGGTGCCTGGAAACCCAGTTTTTCGTGAGTGGGGTTACCAACTCTCCCTCTCTGGCTCCTGAAGAAAGGTGGAAGGTGTGTTGGGCTTTTTCCTCCATGAAGAGCGCTCTTAGCTATAAGCCACAGGAAGCAAGACAGACCAGGTTCTGGTTAACCTCCAAAGCAGGCTGCATGTTTACCTTCTTGCAGAATTCCAGTCCAGTGCCAGTGATTTCTCTGGGGCTCTGCTCCATGTTGGAACAATACCCTTGAAGGCATTTCTTCTTCAACTTGGTCATTCTTAGCAGAAACTCAGGATTTAAAACGGGAGGTTCAGGGGCTCTGACTACAGGGGGTTTTGTTTGTTTTTTCCCCCTCCTGCACTGTGGTGGTTTAAGTACATAAAGGAAGATATTTATTATATTGGACTCATAATCCTGGAGTTAAAAAGAATCTTAAAAGAAGGTCTGATCACGAGTGCTGACCCCTCCCTACCTGCCCCTTGGTTTATCTGTTCAGATGATTGACTGAGTAGTTTAGCATTGTCGGTCACTCAATCAATTATATCATTGAACATCTGCTGTGAGCCAGGTGCTCTTTAGGTGTCTGTTTTCATGGAGCTCATCTTCTAGAGGCTAGAGATGAAACCAAAATAATTGTAGATTGGCCTGGGTAACGTAGAAGAGGACTGAATTGCAGGCCATGATCCAGTCACTCATGCTTTTTTCTATGAAATAGGGACACATAGACATAGTTTTGATGTTATATTCAGCTCATCTTCTCAGAGCTCTTCATTTGATAATACAGCAGTAGTTTGTAATATTTAAAGTAAAACATTCAGATTCACTGCCTTCATATGATGATAGTGACTATGTAACTGTCCTTTATTGAGTACTTGGTACGTGCTGTACTGTTGTCTGTGTATGGATCAGTCCTCACAGCAACACATGGGGAGGACACGTACCTCCAGAACTTAAGTGACTTGTTCAGTGTCACAGAATGAACTAATGAGTAGAAGAGCCAGGTTCTGAACCCAGATTGTCTGGCTTCAGAGATTATCTATTAGCCACTAAGCTCTGCCCTTTTTTGTTATATTTGAAGCTGTCCTCCCAGATTCATGGTATAAACGTTGAGAGGTTTTCCATGTAAAACTATTAGCACCATTTGTAAACAGCCTCAGAGTCTCTAGGCCAAGTAACAGATTTTAGTGGGGAGAGTGGGAACTGAATCTTAAATATAAAGCTATGGGTGGGTGTTATTTTTTTTTCCCCAAATAAATCCTAATTTTGACTAGCAGAAGAAAGTTCCCAATCTGCTGAATACTAAAGGGCTGTGATTTCATTTTCATTGGGTTCTGGTTGTGCAAGATTATCTGTATAGCAATAGGATAAAGTCAGTTATGATTCAGTAAAACTCTCCAACCAGTCCTAACCCAGCCTCTTCCCACCAAGAGTTTCTTAAGCATTTTTGTTTTTCTGTATATTGTGGACCTGTGTTTTAAGCATTTTTAGTTGGAAAAATTACATAGCAGTAATACTTTTTAAAGTATAGATGAAAAGAGCGCCAGCCACGTCATTCTTGCTCAGAGGCTCCCAGCGATGGCTGTAGATTAGAATTGCAGTAGAGCTATTTAAAAATACTGATGCCTGGATAGGTCCCAATTACATCATTACTCTGGTGTTACTATTCTCGTTTATTTTGCTTATTACTATCTAGTTTTTGTCTAATATATATTTGTTTTACTTCCTTGCAATAGCCTTATGAAAAATTGTTCTGTTTGCTACTTAAAAAAAATCCATCTCTATCTAAGAAAAACTTCACACACAAAGTGGAAGTGAGAAGTGGATTTTTTTCGAGCCTAAAAATGTCTTTTCTAATTAAGGAAGTAACACAAGTCCTTTATAGAAAAATTGGGAAAGAGGCAAATTTTTATGCTTCAAAAATAAATTGGTTTCCAAAGAAGCAGCAATGTGAACCACAGAGTAGAATTCTGGGCAGATGTTAGATAACCACACCACCTCATGGCCATACTGCTCATATTCTGGAAGGATTGATGAGTACCAGGGATGACCTTTCCTCTGGATGAATTCCAAGGTCCCCAGGCAAGTGAGGGGTATGCTGCTTCCAGATTCAGTCCTGCCACATGGATGACATGGTTTTGCAAAGCCTCAGAGCAACTTTGTGGTCAGAGTGGATCATGGGTTAGTATGAATTTTTAGGGGAAGATAAACCATTCTCCTTGGAGGACTTTAGCAGCTCTACTACTATCACATACAGAGAGCAGGCAAAGGCATGTTTGTCATTGAAGTCGCTGATTTTGCCCCTTTCTTCCCTCCTTATTCTGTATGCAGTGGTCTGACACCCCCTAAACGCAGCCGTGGAAAGCCAGCCTTGTCTCGAGTGCCCTTCCTGGAAGGTGTGAATGGAGACTCTGACTACAACAGCGCAGGTGAGGAGTGGTGTGAAGGTGGATCTGGGAAGGCAGGGAGGTGGGGGTGTGGCCAGGCCTTCTAAAGAGCCAACTCTGCAGGCTACAGCCAGCCCCTGAGCTCCTCCCACCCTTGGGCAGGGAACAGGCTCTCACATCCCATGCTATTCACACTTTTTAAAAATTCATCTTAAATTTGAATAGATAATACATGCCCATGGTAAAAAAAAAAAAAGAAAAAATCAAAGTACAATAATGAAAAGCCAGCACTTGCCTCCCTGGAACAACCACTGTTAGCAGTTTCTTTTGTGCCTTTCCAGATATAATCGGTATGTATACAAGCTAAAAATTTGTGTTTATATTTAAGGGAATGAGTAGAGAAATTTAATATACACCCTCCTTTTATACCATGCTATTTTTTAAGTTATTAATAAATCGTGGAGAGCTTCTGTGCTCTTGTTTGGTTGCCTAATGCCCCATTCATTACCTGTGAGTATCATCATTTACTTAACCAGCCCTCTACAGATGGGTGTTTAGATTGTTTTCATTTATTTGTTATAATCAGGTTGCACCGCGCAACCTTGTACTGAGATCATTTTGTCCATGGGGATTACAGAAATGGGGTTGTTGTACTGAAGGAAGTATGTATTTGTAATTTTGATAGATACTGACTGCTGGTCTGCCCTCACTGGAATAATCAGTGTTAGCCTGCAGCACTGGCTCTCACACATAACCCGGTCATTTCATGCAGTCCAGTGCTTTTAGCCATTCCTCATGAGATGTTCTGCTACCTCTGATCCAAATGGAAAATGGCATGGGTCTGGTCTCCTTGGATCAAAGGAGAGACGGGGTGGTGTGAGGGGGGGCTGGCGCAGAGCGGGCTGTTCTCTGAGTGCACCTGTATCTAGCCCTCCCTTGACGGTGTGCACCCTGGGTGCCCTGTCTTTGATGCTCCCAGCTAACACGCAGACTTCGTAGACTTCAGGCTTCTCTTTCCCCCTTTTCCTTTGTTCAGTTGTTTTATTTTCCCTTAGCACCAGTTTCTCTCTCGTATGTGTGTTGACGAATGTGTGTTTCATTACTATCTGACTATCAGTGCCCAGAATGTGGGCTGCATGTCTAGGTGAGTTTGTACACCATCTTGCACAAAACCAGAAGCAGATGAGTACACATACTTTGTGCCAGTACATTTTACCCTTATTTTTAAAACCGTGCACTTACTAAAATTATAGGAAAAGAAATTGACTTCCCACTGTCCCATCACCTCAACATAGTTGTCTTCATGTCTCTGTATATTGCCTTCTGTTTATTTCAAGCACATTTTAACAATACGCTAATCCAAAACACATGCTCTTTCATAATCTCCTTTTTTCAGTGTTACCATATTTTTTTCATGTTGACATACAACCTTTATATATCTTACATTACTGGAACAATAAATCTTCTAACCATTGTATAACAATTTACTTAATCATTCTTTTATTAGACAGTGAAGTTATTTTTCTTAGAATAAATTCCCAGGGAAGGAATTTCCTGGAGCAGATGGTTCATACATTTTTTTATGGCTCTTGAGACGTTCTGCCAAGTTATATTCTGAAAGGCTAGGACTGATTTGTAATTTCCTCAGCAGTGTATCATCACACCAGCCCCCCACTACCTGCCTCTTCAGGTTGGATTTTTCCTTTTCATTGTTACCACTAATGACTTAATAGGCATGAAACAATACCTCATTATTAGTTTAGTACATTTTTAAAAAAATTGTAAGTGAGAATGAATAGTAATGTTTCCTTAGAAACATGACCTTTACTCTGGGATTTGGGCCATTTTCCTCGATTGAGTGTGATCACCCCCCCATTCCCAGTTTATAGACACAGGGCCGGGAAGGCAGGTGTCTCTGTATGTTCAGAAGCATTTGTGAAGTGCCCATACCGGTGTGCTAGTGCACGGGGCGCGGAACAGAGTAAGCTGAAAAGAGGAGGCTCTACTCCTGGTGGCACATTTAGTGTAAGGTTCTGACAAAAAGCAGACATGTGAAGAACCTGCAGACCTGCTTGGCTCTGCTGAGTGCTCTGCATCCAGTAACCTGATGACTAGGTGTGTTCCTGTCAGAAAATATTTTATTTAGCAAGTGATTTCACTGGGATGTCCTTTCCAGGCATATTTTCCCGTGAAGCCTCCATCATGAGGTTTCCTGCTCAAGGAGGCCCACGGAATAGTCCGTGGTTTTGCCAGGCTGGGTTATGGTCCTTCTCTGTGGGGTCCCGGTGATGATGCAGTACAATTTTCCAAAGAGCACCATTTTAGGGTTCTAGTCCAGAGGTCGGCAAACTATAGCCTGTTGACTATTTTTGTAGGGCCCCTAAGCTAAGAATGCTGTTTAAATTTTCAAATGATAAAAAGAAAACCAAAAGAACTATATTTTATGTGAAATTTCTCACATGAAAATTTTGTGAGATTCAAATATCATGTCCAAGAATAAAGTTTTGGTTTTTTTTTTTTTGAAGATTTATTTATTTATACATACAAGCTGGGGTACAGGCCAGAGGCATGGGGCGGCGAGAGGGTTCATCAGAGACAGAGTGGGGAGCAGAACAGGCAGATCAGAAATACATTGCTGAGGGGAGCAGCAGGCCAGGCAGGAGAGGTCTGCCGCACCATGTGGGATTCTTCCTGGCTGGGCATCGAACTCGCATCGCACACTGCCGAGCGCTCCAGAGCGCAGCGCTCAACCGCTACGCCACCAGGGAGGCCCAAGAATAAAGTTTTATTGGGACACAGCATGATTATTCATTTATGGGTTATCTATGGCTGCTTTCATGCTACAACAGCAGACTTGAGTACACTTGGCCCTCTGTATCAGCGGGTTCTGTATCTGTGGATTCAGCCAACCTTGTGTCAACACCGTAAACTATGTAGGTCTATGGTGATTTTATCTGTACCGAATACGAGCAAACCTTTTTTCTTGCAGTTACTCCCTGAACTATACAATATGTAAAAATACCTACGTAGCATTTATATTATATTAGGTATTATATTATAGATATAGGTTATATAGAGATTATTTAAATCATACAGGAGAATGTGTAGAAAGTTATATGCAAATACTGTGCCATTTTGTAAAAAGGACTTTATCATGTGCAAATTTTGGTATCTGGTAGGGTCCTAGAACCAGCTCTCTCCAGACACCAATGGGCAACATTAGTTGCAACAGAGACCATGTTACCTATAAAACCTAAAGTATTTGCTATTTGGCCCTTTATAGAACAAGTTTGCCAACCCCCGATCTAGTCTAAGAACTTCTAAGGAAAGGGCAGGGAAGAAAAAGGGTGGAGGGGATGTTGCTGACTCATTCCTGGGCTGCCCCAGTTAAATGGAGACCACAGACAGGCCTCCTGGGCACCATTCCAAGTCCCCTTTGGGCACTGTCTCCTCCCCTCCCCCACCCCCAGGCAGAAGCCTCCTGATGCCCTTTGAAGACCGCGGAGACCTGGAGCCCCTGGAGCTGGTGTGGGCCAAGTGCCGAGGCTATCCTTCCTACCCTGCCTTGGTGAGTCTGCCCCAGACGCCACCCTCCTCCCTCCTCCCTCCTCTTGGCGATTTTGGCCCCTGCCTTGCCTCTGCCTTGCCTTGGGGGCTTATCTGATTGGATCAAGCCAGCAGAGTGTGGTGGGAGTCCTGGTGCTTTTGGCTGCAAATGGGAGGGAGGTTTTACCTCAGCCTGGGTGGGTCAGACTAGCAAGGCTCCCATCTTGGGGGTACTTTCAATAGGCTAAAATCTGCAGACAGAGACTACAGCTCTTAGGGATTTAATAGCCTTTATTTATTTGCTTATCCATGAAAGTACTCTATGAAGAGAATTCTAAAAACTGCAAATAATGCTTAGATGTTTTATTAAACATCTGTCACCCTAAGTGCTTTAAATACTGAGGAAGGTATGTTTATTCTCATTTTGTAGGAAAGAAAAGGAAGACCATTACCCATGGTCATCTAGCTGTTAAGTGACATGTTGGAATTTGAGCCCAGGGCTTTTCAAAAAGTGTGATGTCAAAGCCTGTGTTCTGAGCCACTGAGTTCCAAATGATCCACAGTCCCATCTAGTCTATTCAGAGATAATCTCTCGGTGTATATCCATGCAGCTTTTTTTTTTGTTTAATGCATAGATATGCACATATGAGACTGCACTCTAACTTCCCTTTCACTTAACCGCATACCATGCACATGCTTACCTTATGCCATTAAACACTCTTCAGCGTCACCGTGATGACTGCGTTGTGTCCACTTGCCGTGTGTTCCTTATTTTTAGCATTTTCTAATTGGTTGTTTAGATTGTTTTGAATTTTTCATTATAATGAACAGCCAGAGATAAACATCATGGTAGCTTTACCTTTGTGCACATCCATGATTATTTCTTTAGTGAATTCTTAGGAGTCCATTCTTGGGGTAAAGTCTTTTTGAAAATTCTGACACAACTCACTTAAGTTGCCCTTTAGAAACTGGGTTCTAGTTTATACTTCCACCAATAGTAGCTAAAATTTCCTTTTTTCCCATAGTAGTAGTAGCTAAAAAGTCTATTTTTATCATCTTGAGAGTCATTTCTTAGAGCTGTTTCTGCATTGGGGAGGTAATGGCCATCTGGTCTTGGAAGATACTGATTCAAACCTTTGGGACATGTCAGAGTCACCTGGGGAAATGTCTAAATCAACGTAGAAACTAAGTCCCCTCTCAGAACCACTGAATTAGACTTTCTGCCGCCAGAGCAAGGCATGAATATTTTTTCAAAGCTTCGAGGTGATCAGTAACCACAGTTGAGGAGTGCCCCACTAACCTCATGCATGCACACACAGCCCTGGCTTCGGCCATTTCCTTCATGTCTGGTTCTTTCAAGTCTCACGCAGCCTCTTGAGGTCAGGAGAGCCTCTTAATCCTTTTTGAACTGATGAGGAAACCACAACTCCAAGAGTTCTGTAACGTGCTAGAGCCCTTTCTGCCTAGACAGCCTCACTTCATCCTTCGCCAGTGGGGGAATCTGCTCTGTGATCCAGCAGCTGAGGTGCTTGGGCCTGCGGTGGCTCCACGCACAGCTGTCAGTCCGCCCTCCCACCTAGGCCTGCACCAATGAAGTGACTGAGGCTGTGCAGGTCTTGGATTTGGTTTTTTAAGCTCTTTACAGAGCAAGGGAGCCAGTCTAAAACTAGCCTTTTTTTTAAATGAGCATCTTAATTATACATTTTCTTCTGTGATTAAAGAAGTTTAGCTACTGCCAGAATGTAAGCTGTTCTACTTTTATTTGATTTATGCTGTCCTATTTGTTTTCTTGTGCATACTCAGATATGTATTTGCATTCACAATGAATACAGTTTTTAATCTTTTTTTTCTTTTTGACTCTTGTTTTTTTTTTTTTTTTAAGTGTGTTGTTTTCTGTGAGAGTCATGTATCTGCATAATAGAAGTTTTGGAAAAATAGAGAAAAGCAGTACACACCTCACCTTTCTAACATGTCAGTTGTAAGCATTGTATATCATTCCTTCTCTTTATTGTTTATATATTTAGCTGTGATAATAGTGTATGTACCCATTTATTATCTGTTAAATTTTACTGCAAACTTTATTTCCATGTTGTACATCTGCCTAACATTCATGGAGTGAATGGACCATTGTGTATTATTTTGGGACACATTTGCCTCTGCCTTCTTTAAAAGGGAGTAGAGCTCTCCTTCAGTAGCAGACTCAACCTTGTATCTGCTTTTGGGGGGTGTGGGGAAGGCGGGAGAGAGAGGCACGTTTCACAATCTACCCTACTTTCTGAGGCAGGAAGCTGCTAGCATGGCTTAGCCAAGAGGAAACATAACAGCGTAGTTTCACTGTCTTGGTCAGTAATTGAGGAAACTCAGAAGAGCTTCTGTGGTGGTTCTCGGTAGGACTGAACTTCAGTCACAGGAGGCACAGAGGCTGGGAGACAAGAGTTTTGACCAAAACTCACAGCTGGGAGCAGGGTAGGGGTGGTTGTTCCTTAAATTCATAACCAGAGCACCTGCTGTCAGCTGCTGTTCTTGAGAGGGATGTACGGAAGCTGGCACACACCCAAAGTTAAATAATGAGAGCAGTTTATTATGAGAAGAGGTCCCCTGGGACAGGGTATAGGAATTAAGATTGCACCGTCTCTGGAGGAAAATGCTTCCTCAGTAAGTTTCCAAGTCTCTGTGGCCTGAATGCACAGAGATTATTATCAGCCAGAGGCTGTGTAGGAGGCAGCAGAGGCCTATGCCTTGTCCAGGCGCCTGGTTTTTAGTCCCAGCCTTGGGCTCAGCCAACTACTTCCTTCTGTGCTAGGCATTTTCTTCTGTCAGGGAATGCCTGTTGCAGACTTCTCAGCATCAGCAAGAGAATGAAATAAGGTGATGATGTGAGAATAAGAACTTTGGTAACTTTGTCAGTGTTCAGTAGGGCTAGAGAATTATTGTTCTGTTGGTGCCACTGAGATCGCTGATCTCCCCTGCCTTGTGGCGCGTGCAGCCTTGAGGAGTAATTCTTCCACTCACAGTTGTTTCCAGCCACGTCACTCTCGCCTTTCCAGCGATCTTCCAAGCTCGGTCTTCTACTTTTCACTGATCTTACCATGTGGTGTCACAGGTGTATCGGGTCCATGTCCCAGGAGAGACTGTCAGAAAGGATGGTTAGAGGCTTTGATAGGTAGAGCCAAAGAGATGGACTCTCCTACTGATGCAGAACCTTCTTCATAGTTGTGCTGTGAAGGAAGACCCTGAGCATTTGAAGTGTATCACAGAGAGTCTAAGGGGAAGTTGGTAGGAAAAAAATGGCCGAAAATGGCCTCCATTCTTCTTCCCAAAGGGACATTGGGAAGAAGGAGTTTACCAATCAGGCCTGGATATCACAAGCACTCCACTCAGTTCTGACACCCTCACTGCTGGCTTCTCATTCATTCTCTTTCAACTCTGGGGCCTGGCAATTCTTGGAACAGGCTTCCTGATCAGGACAACCTGGTTGGGCAGAGCCAGCAGATTAGGACAGTGAACTGGGGAAACAGTGAAGATTTCCATTTTGGGGTACTGAGGGTCCTGGAAGAGGTCAGCTCATCCATCACTTGGTTGTAGACAGGGCCAAGACCCTGCACAGCATTCGTGGGGGGTAGTTCGTGCTGGTCCTAGGTAGGCCACCTACTCACCCGTGTACTCCCACCTGAATGCCATCTCCCTTCTGCCTCTAGATCATCGATCCCAAGATGCCCCGGGAGGGCCTCCTGCACAATGGTGTCCCCATCCCTGTCCCCCCACTGGATGTGTTGAAGCTGGGAGAGCAGAGACAGGCCGAGGCTGGAGAGAAGCTCTTCCTTGTCCTCTTCTTTGACAACAAGCGCACCTGGTGAGTGGTACTGCTGCTGGAGAGGCCAGGGTGCAGGCGGAGGGGCTGACCAGGAGGCTGTGCAAAGGGTGATGTTCTTGAGAGGTACCCAGAAGCTTCAGACTCAGTCACCTACCTTCATCCTGGGTAAATGAGGCATTACCACAAGCTGGCCTGCCCTTGCCATGTTAGTAGTAACTGAGTGTTGCTAATAACACTGAGTATAGAAACTGAGATGTCAGTCACAGATCAGCTCTCTCGGGAAACTCTTAGAGAGAGAGTTGTCTCAGGATACTTAATGAGAAGTGTGGGGGTGAGGGATGCCACTTGGAACAGATGTTAAGTTGCAGCACTTGCTACAGAGGTCTCAGCTGATCGAGCCTATGGAGAGCTCTGGAACTGGGTGCTCACGAGGTATCTCAGGAATAGCAGATGTGCCTTTGTACCTCCATGGGAGCCTCTCACCTGTAAACACTCCCAGTCATGGAGTGTATGTCTCAGTCTGGGGTGGTTTTTGAACACCTTAAGTTTTCTCTTAGCATCAACAGGTAAGTTCTGTTACCTGTGCTTCTATAGAATATGAGAAGGTAGGACTAGCTCATAAAAATAATAATAGAGGTAATAATAGCTACCATTTATTGTTTACTAGTGCCCTTATGAAAATGGCATATGGTCACATTTAATTCTCATTTAAATATTCATTAGTCCCCCACTCGATTCTTCTGCAGATGAGGAAGCTGAGGCTCAGAAAGCCAAGACCCCGTAGCCAGAAATGGAATAAAACCTAGCTCTAGCGCCACAGGCTGGCTGTTAGCCTCATTCTATATTCACCTGGGGATCTTTTTTGAAAAAAAAAACAACACATGAGCTGCATGCCCCACTAGAGATCAATTTATCAGTTCTTGGCATTAGCACCACTTCCGAACTATTGGTCCCTATTCCCCAAAGGAGGACCCAGAGCTCTCCAGAACGGCTAAGCTGGTCCCAGAGGGTGGCACATGCTCCACTAGGTTCCTGACAACCCTCTAAGCAGAGTGCGCCACCATGCGATCCAGGAAATGGCCTGGCTGCGAGACAGTCCCTCAATGCCCTCCTGCCTGTGCTGTCTCAGTCTGCGTCCCTGTACTCTGTCCCTGCCCACTGACTTTGGCGGTCCTGGACAAGAGGGCTGAGAAGAACCTTCTTATGGCACTCACCACAGCCCAGACCTGTTACTATGCTTGTATTTTAGGCAGTGGCTCCCCAGAGACAAAGTCCTGCCCCTGGGTGTGGAAGACACGGTGGACAAGCTCAAGATGCTAGAAGGCCGCAAGACGAGCATTCGCAAGTCTGTGCAGGTGGCCTACGACCGAGCAATGATCCACCTGAGCCGCGTCCGGGGACCCCACTCCTTCGTCACCTCTAGCTACCTGTAAGGGGGAGCCTGGCCTGCATCTGCCTGCCCTGCCTCTGTCCATGAGGCATGGAGAAGCCTCTTCCTGCCAGATGCATGGACAGCAGCTTCCCCATTCCACTGAAGGCCAGACTCTGGGCTGTGTCCTCGCCAAGGGCAAGCCCCAGTTTTGACCCACTGCATGGCTTTGCTGGCGGGCCCGCTCTGTGCCAAAAACTTCCACCTGAGCTCCCTTAGGGACTAATTCACTGAAGAACCAGTTAGAAGTAGAAACAGTGGTGAGGCTTGGGCCCACCCAAGAGGTGTACCTGCCCCCAGAAGGCAGGAAGTCCTGGGCTCTATCTCAAGGGTGTGCCTGGCCTGCTGCACCCCAACTAACTACACCTCAGGGCGCGCGAGCGAGGCTCTGACGCTGATCCCAGAGGTGCTGTGGATACACTCAGTCCTGCGGGAAATCTCACTGAGCTCACCCTCTCCCCTCCATCACCCATTCTCAAACCTCTTCCCAGTCCTGTCCTCTGCACCTCTGCCCTGTCTCTCTCCCGTGTTCCTTTCCTTACTTTCTCTTGTGCCAAACTGACAGAAACCATCACCAGATTAGTCCTGTTTCTGTTTATGTCTCATTCCCTTTAAGGCCAGCTGCTATGCTAGGTGGGTGCCTCCGCCTGGCTCCTCAGGGCCAGGGACAGAGGCCAGCCTGCCACTTGGGTGGCCCCTCCACCAGCACACCTCCCCCACCCCCACTTTCCCAGCTGCTGCAGACCAGGGCTGCAGCTCGGCTGTGGGAGCTTACCCCCTTGACTGAGGCTGGGCCCGCCGCCCTCCCCCTGTCTTGCTGAGAGCAGACTAAAGCTGGGCCGGCTCCTGCCAGCAGATGCGGCTAGTGGTGCCTGTGTCCATCTGTCCACTAGGTTGTCGAGGGTTGCTGGGTTGGAGCATGACCTTTAATTAGGTCTGCCCCTCCTCTTGTCTTCTGTGACTGCAGCTTCGTTCTCACTGTCCACCACCATGGATGGTGTGGAGCCTGCAGTCCAGCCTCTTCCCGTCCTCTGCCCTGCCCCGCCTCGCCTCTGCTGTGCCCGCTTCCGACTCCAGGGAATGCAGCGCTTTGTTCCTAGCCCTCCGTCCCCTTCCCTCTTTGCCCTCAACTCCTTCCCCATCTTCACCTTCTCAAAAATGGAAGGGAAAAAAAAAAAAACTGTGAAACAGGGAATGCTGACTGACAAACCAACACAACTTTCAGAGGCTTCCATGTCTGTTCTCTGGACATTTCTTTTCACCTCTTACACACCAAAGTCACAGGGCCAGGCTGCAGGCCACTGATCGCCATGTTGATTTTTAACCTGATGTTCTTTTTAATTATTTTAAATTTTCATAGGGGAGTTTTGGACTAAACAAAGTCACAGGGGAGATCACTGCCATTTTTACACACACGACTTTTTAAAAATACAGCCAACCACCACAACTTCTTATACATTTGGGACATGAGCCAGAGTTTAAAGGGAACCAACAAAACTCTTAACATAAAGGAATGGGGTTTTGGATTTTGTATAATAAAAATACAATAGAGCATATGGCTAGGGAAGGACATGGTGTATATAATTGTAAAATACTGTTCTAAATTATTCAGGCCTATAGTTTCCATTACTGGAGTCCTCCATTGTGTGACTGAGTATTTTAAATGCGCACAGTGTGGTTTATTTAAAGGAGCCAGTGCGTTCCCCCTCCCCAGGTAGTTGGTTGGCTGTGGACTCTGTGACTTCGTCTCAACCTGTGTTGTAAGATCTCGGGGCTCTCTATTTCTGTGTCGATCTCTTCCCTCCACCCCTCCAAATACTTTCTTAGTCTCCCTCTCCCTCCCCACCCCTTCTCTCTTTTTCCAGTCTCTTTGAATCTTTCCGTCTCTCTCTGAGTCTCATTTTTAAAACTGCTCTTTTAGAACGGAAAGCGACTCAGATCCTGCTGTGGCATGGGGCCTACGTGTCTCAGTCGCGTCTGCTGTGAAGCACACGATGCTCTATTTATTGTAGAAAGTGACTTTATTTGCTTTCTAGAATTGTTTATAACAGATGGTATAAGAGAGGTAATAAACAGAGAAAAATCTATGCTTGTAAAGAATACAAAAGTTAATTTTACCTACTATAATATGACTGTCTGAAACTTATTTTCTCTCCGAGAAATAAATGTTCTAATGGGCAGAGGTTGCTGTGCTGTGTTTGGTATCATCAGTGGGGGCCTGCCCCTCTCCTAAAATCTACAGCCCAGCCCCTCCAGAGGCCAGAGCTCATTAAGAATGGGGCTGTCCAGCTGTTGCAGGCTCCCAGCTGGGAGGGCTGCTTCCATCCCTGGGACCCCATGGGTGGGTGTGAAGATCTCAGACGTTTCCCTCCAGACAGCATTGCCTTCTGGGAGCTATGGAAGGTCCAGCCTTCCTTCCCAGGCCTGTTTCTCTGTGGCTCTGATCTTTCAAGAGCCTCTACTGCTCATTCAATGGGAGACATGTCCCTTTGGGCTTTCCCGGCACCCGTCTACCAAATTCGGAGAAATGGATTCTCAGATGCTCATGCCTCATTTGTCATTGTTGCTGGCCCTGTTCTATAGAGAGGTGTAACATGAGCCCAGCTCCCTTTAGAGCTGGAAGCAGTCCTTGAGCATGTCTGGTCTTCATTTTGCAGACAAGGAAACACACTAACAAGATTAAAAGACTGGTCCATGGCGACCAGCCAAGAATCCTGGGACAAAGATCTAGCCAAAGCTTGCCCCGTGGCCTCCACAGCACTTCAAGGCCGTGCTGGCCTGTGTTGTACCATGCTTCCTCCTCAGTGCCCATGAGGTGAGCATTTCTGGAAAGGAACATCTAAAGGAGAAGCAGAGGGAAAATTCCCAGGGACAGACTGTTGGGTTGCTGGGCCTAGACTAGCTTTGTCCCATCTACTTCCTGATCCTGTTCTCTCTGGTCCTGCCTGGCTCCTGTGCTTGGCTGGAGCTACCTGTGTCAGCTGGAGGACACAGGGGTCTCCTGATCACCACCACAGGGACTTTGAAGTTCTTGTCATTGAAGTTGCTCCAGGTAAAATTTTTCAATTTGGTATTTATAACATTGACACTGATAACTCTGTATTATGTTATTTATGGGGGTGCAGAGATACACACCCCTGGTCCCAATATACAAACTCAAAACATCACAGACAACTCTGAAAGGCAAGTAAAAGGCTACCGAGGTGGGGAACAGAAGGGATTGAGGCTGGAGATGCCACGTTTGGTTGGGGGAATAAGAATGAAGCAATTCAAGATTTGGAAAATGGGGTTGAAGTCCCCATTTATGAATACCTATTTTGAATTTCACCCTGTAAAACATTTTGGAAGGAAAGGAAAATGACCAGATGGTCAGGAGTTTAGCAAGTGGAGGCTTCAAAGAGAAATCAGGATAGATAGATGAGGCAGTGTGACCAAAGGCAGCTCAGGGAGGTGTCCTGTGTCTTCCACCTCCAGTGACTAGAAGCCTGAGGTGGCTAGGTGGGGTGTGGGGTTAAGAGCCTCGTCACTTGCTGGCTATAACTTCGAGCATGGAGACTTCTCTGAGCCTGAATTAGCAGAAGACCCAGAAGCGAGGGTGATGGCAGCATCCATTGAAGGACGTGACCAGAAAAGAAACTTGGTTGGAATCTGACAATTAACTACATATCAGAGTCAAGAAACAAGAGTGTTAAGGCAGGGCTATGTATGGGTGGTTATGGGTGACAGGGCTGGGGAGGACTGGAGTGGGTTGGAGGGGAAGGACAAAGTACTTTTTGATGAGTGTTGTTGCCTACACATCTGAGGATAATCCCCACAAGCAGATGAAGTTCAAGAGGAAGGAAGGAGCAGCTGATAGAAATGGGACACTGGGACCCACGGGGCAGTTGGGGCAAGGACAGGCCTGAGAACTAGAGACTGGAGTTGAGGGGGAGAGGGTGGAGAGGCTCAAGGCGGGGTCTGGTCCCAGGGAAGGAGCTTGGAGAATGTCAGGTTTTCTGGCTCCTCTCTAATGCTGCTCAGACTACTCAGCATCCCAGAGGAGGAAGAGGCAGGGCTGGACAGGAATCCAGAACCCAGTGCTGTCTACTTTTCACAGACACACAAATTCAGAACACTTGAGGTGAGCAGGAGGGTCCTTCGTGGATTTGTCAATGCTGGCATTGAATGTCTTGGCCTAACATGATATTGCCATGTCAGGGACCTCTGACCAAGAACAGAAAAACCTCACTTTGAAACAAGTTTTAAAAACTGTCAAGAACATTTGCCAAAACCTCATCTTCCTGGCCATTTCCATTAATGTATTCTTTGCCATCAACTCTTGAGAATGAATCCGCCTTTCAGATGGGTCCTTCTGACCTGGCTGGGCTCTGAGCTTTGACTTTGAGAGAGGAGGGAGTTAGTGTAAGACTGCAAAGCTCTGGGAGGGGTGCTGAAAGGGAGATGGAGTGGGGAGCCCTGTCTACTGAGTCTGCAGCCCTCCAGTGTTACCTCTTGGGACAGAGGGATCGGTGGACCTGCCAGCTGCTGCTGCAGCCAGTCTGAGCTTTACCAGAGCTGGGACGAGGCGGGGAGGTCTCTGAAGGAGGAAATGCTTTCTCTAAAAGTTGGAGCAGAAGTTTCTGCCTCACTGCGTGGTGGGGAAGAGGAGCCAGAGAGGTGTGTGTCTACCGCTGGGCGGGAGCTGGAGGGGAGCGCTGACTCACCCTTGGCACCAGAGGTGCGTCTGCTTGCCCTTTCTCTCTTTTTTTTTTTAATATATATTTTTATTGTTATCTGTGCCTTTTACATTTTGTATTCCCTTTGGGTAACCCACCACCAATTCACCCGTGATCCATCTCCGTGGTCCCTTGTGTCCTTTTCTACTCCTTTTTGTGCCCTTACCCTCCCCCCCACCCCCACCCCCCCTGCTGAGTGTCTCTCTCCTATTTGGTTTCCCTATAGTCCTGTTATAAGTGAAACCATTCGATATTTTTCTTTTTCTTTCTGGCTTATTTCACTGAGTATGATCCCCTCTAATTCCATCCATGTCGCTGCAAATTGCATGTGTTTATCTTTTTTGAATGCTGAATAGTGTTCCATTGTGTATATGTACCACATCTTCTTGATCCAATCATCTGTTTTTGAACATCTGGGTTGCTTCCATACCTTTGCTATTGTGAACAGTGCCGCAATGAACATACGGGTGCATGTATCCTTTCGGATTAGTGTTTTTGTGTCCTTTGGGTAGATTCCCAAAAGTGGTATTGCTGGGTCTTTCTCTTCAAGGGTAGCAGAGGACACTAGGGAAGGGAAGAAAAAAATTCAAGTCTATATAGTCTAAATAGATTATAGATGCTGAGTATTTTTATAGATGAGTATTCTCTACAATTTTAACATTCTCAAGAGGTTCAGGACGCACAGGCTACACAGAGTAGAAAAAGCCAATTCTCCCCAAATTTCAGAAGGGTTTTCTTGTTATGTCGCAGAACACTGTGTGTGCTTTCTGGGCACCAGGCAGGCTGCTGGGAAGTGGTGGCTTCAGTCTGACCCCTCAAGCTGAAGCCCTGACCAGGTCCCTCCCTCTTCCTTTCTGTATTCCTTCCTTTCTTTGTATTGGTCCCCCTGGGGGGACATTGAGGCAATTTTGGGGATGTAACTTTGATGGTTCCTGATGGGCAAGGGTGCAGGATATGTGGGGGTGAGGCCTAGGGAAGGACCTCTTCCCCACCCCCCCCATAGTCCAAAGAGATCCCTGAAGAATTTTATTCAAACTGGTTTTAAAAGATTATAAATTGTGCTTGTGGCTATCTGATTTGCGGGATTTTTTTTGATTTATATATTTTTACATCATTGTTCATTTTTGTATAGTGTTTGATTTCTCCTCTCAGGTGTTGTCCCCATAAAATTCCTACCACCACCACACCCGTGAACTGTCCCCTTGGACTCTTGTGTTCTGCTGATTTAGGAGATTTTTAAGTGCAAAGGAGAAAGGAAGATTTTTCTAACCATCCAGAAAAAAATCCCCTTTTCTGCCATTTTAATGTAATTTTCGTTTTTTTCTAACTAGAGCATGTATTTTCATTCTCTGTACCGTGCTCCCGAGAATCAGGTGCTCTGAGGGGCTGGGGCTGTCTGATGTCGCACAAGTCCCAGGTTTGACTGGAACACAAGGCCCCACACCTCCTCTGCCCCAGTTTGACTTTCCCTCACTTGCCCTGTACCATGAACTGGCCTAAGCCAACCACTGCCTGTTATTGTTTTCCCCTTCTGTTTGCTAAAATATTAGTAGTCTCCAGCCTTGAAATTGACTAGAAGCTATTTATCTCCATCCAAGAACCTTGCCATTGGGGGTGCACTTACATGAAAATAAGTCCTAGATTAAACTGTTCCATTGTTCAGATGTCTACCAGCAAGTGTCAGGTCTCTCGAGCTTGAGAAGCTCCCCGTATCTGCCCTCAGAGACAGCCGCCAGCTCCTGGCATGAATGGTCATTCCAAGGTGGACACAGCACCCTCAAGCACAGGCCATGGCTGGGTAGTCAGGGCAGGGGGCAGGAGCTATGGAACTTTAGGCCTTGAATAATTGTGTTGTTGTAGATATAATTTGACAGACAGTAATTACGATACACAAACCTTCAATTTAATCTCCATAAATTTTTTTGTGTGTCTCAATCCATGAAGCCACCACCCCAGACAAAATACCTAACATTTCCAGTGCCCCAGAAAGTTCTTCATGTCCCTTCCAGTCCATAGCCTGTCCCCCCGACCCAGCGCTAGCACTGTCAGAGGGTAACTGCTCTCCTGGCTTCTACGACCATAGGTTAAGCTTGCCCATTCTTGACTACATATAAATGGAGTCATACGGTATATGTTCTTTATTGATCTGAATTCTTTCATTCAACATTCTGTCTTTGAGCTCCATCCTGGTTTTTCATGTAGCTATAGTTTATCTTTTTGCCATTACTGAGTAGTATTCTCCTATACAAATATACCACCGTTTGCCTCACCTTCTTCTGCTGGTAGGTCTAGGAACATTCTTGTGCATGTCACTTGATGGACACAAGTGCCCTCTTCAGTAGAACCCCAGAAATGGGGCCTCCCTGGTGGTGCAAGGGATTAGGTCTCAGCACTATCAAGCTATTCGATCCCCAGCCAGGGAGCTAACCCACATGGCGCAGCAGACTTCTGTCTCACCCACTGCTCCCCTCAGCAGTGTATTTCATAGATCTGTTTGTTCTTCGCCCCACTCTGTCTCTGAGAAATCCTCTCACATGCCCCCCTCCCCCCCCACTTCTGGCCCACACCCCAGCTCTTGTATGCATAAGTAAATAAATCTTAAAAAAAAAACCAAAACCCAGGAATGGGAAGATATGTGTTTAGTAGATTCTACCAGCTCCCCACTGGTTGTACAATTTACACCCCCACCCCAGGGTATGCAAATCTACATCTTTGTCTGCACTTAATATTGTCAGCCCCTGGCACATGCCCTGCATTTGCTGGTTGAATGGTTACCACTAAGCTCCCTTTACAGAAAAGCTCTCTCTTCCTTGACAACACTACCTACTTCCTGAGGGAGAGTTCTGAATTGCCCAGGTGTTTTTCAAGTGGAAGCAAGACCCTCCACTGAGGGAAAGGTGAGGTGGGAGAGCTATCATTCCTGGTTGTGCCTCCTGAGCCTTCTAGCACCCATCTTCATATGATGGTGCCCCCCAGATCTCTGTACTGGCTCTCTGGGGAGGAAGGTGTTTCAGAATGCATCCCTGCTAAAGGGGAAGGATCAGGGCATTGGTCCTGGGAATGGCTCCATTTTCCCCACCCCATTTCCACTTAGCTGCCTTGGGTTACAATTCCCAACATGCCATGAACTGGACTTCCTGAATGGGGAGAGGGGAGTGGGGAAGCTGGGAAGGAGCAAGGTGTCTATATTAATGGAGGCAGAAGGAAGGAGAGACACTTGGAGAAAAGACAGTGAGGAGGCTGCTGCCGGTCCTAGGCAGAAACAATGGCAGTTATCTTGACCTCAGGCTGGATTATATGGTACATTTTGAATTTTTGGCCTCTCCAGGCTCTCTGGGTCCTGCCTAACTCCTTTCTTGTGGTTCTCCATTAGGCTTCCCCATTAGACTTGTGGCACTTTTCAGGCCTCACCCACCCAACTTTGGGCTGAGCCTGTTGGCTGAGCATTTGCCCATGAGGGGAATGGGTAATTTTTGGAGTTTGAGCAGAAGTTGGTTATCTGAAATCCTTTCTCCTCTCTCTCTCCCCCCTTTGAATTTTTGCACCAATTAAAGCTATCTTTTAAAGCTTCTTTCTTTGCCTGTGTGTACACAGATGGCCAGACCCCTAGAACATGCAAAATGGGCTTTTCTCCTTAACAGTTTGGGGTGACATGGTTACAAAGGTATTCCTTAGTTCAGAGTGACACCCCCTCCCTGGCCATTGCAATCTAGGGGCCAGAGCCCAGCCTCAGGGGTCCCCTCTCTTGCACAGACCTAAGCCACCACCACTTCAGTCCGCAGCCATCCCGGGTACAGCAGGGCAGAAGGCGCCCCCAGAGCACTGTGTGGGGATCCGTCCTTGCCCACTAGCTGATGCCTGGCATTGCCTTAGTGCTTCATTCCTTTACCCCACCTCCTTGGGGATGTCCAGTGACCCTAGTTTCCTTTGAGTTATTGGTATTCCAGTGTGCACTGCGAATGTGCTAACCAGTTTTGATGAGGCAGTATATAGCAAAGGACACTGAGCCCTTGAGGGGAGGATTTTAAAGGGGACCATTTGCTGTTGGCTGACCTTGGTGACACACACAGAGTCACGGAGGGTGGTGGCCCAGAAGACACTGAAGCAACTTCAAAGGAATGGCTCCAATTACTGGTTGGGTGAAGGTCTGAGATAAGAAGGCAGGGTCAGGAAAAAGACTGGAGGGAGACTTGATTGGAAACAAAACTCTGGAAAAAGAAGAGTGCAGAGCCAGAGTCTGTGTATACAGCTATTTGAAGTGGGCCCTGTCCTGAGGGCAAGATCTGGTCTAGGACCGAGATGAGGAAGAGAGCAGAGATGTGCTGGATTGGCCAGTGGGGCTGCCGGCTGCACTGTTGCTGCTCAGGACACCCTGGGGGTTTTAGTGACCTGCCCCTGACCAGCTGTCCTCCTCCTGGCCCCTTCCTCCCTTTTCCCTTCCTCACCGCTCCCCCTCAGTTTTAATTAGTTTTGTAATTCAAACTTTTAAATACTCAAAAACATCTCCTTTTTCATCAGTCTTCCAGTTTTCCTCTTAGAGACAACCACTTTTGCCAGTTGCATCTGTGACTTTCCAGGGACACATTAACATGAGACAGATCGCAGCATCCTAGAGAAAGAGACCACATATCCCCTTTTTATACAAAAGGTAGTGGATTGAATTCTTTCATTTCACAACAACAGAAAAGTCCCCTAGACTAAAGAGTCAGGAATAAGTGGAATTAAACTCTTACCTCTGAACTGCATTCCCTCTCTAAGATTAATTGTTGACTCTTCCCTCCATTGCTAACTGGCTCTACCTGCAGCCTGGGAACTTGCAAATTTGATTGTGTTAGATCCCTAATAAAATTCTCCGGGTCTCGCTGGGTTGACAGTGACCTCAGAAACATCTTCCACATGCTGAGAACACACCTACTGGGACGGTCACAAACCTGATTCCTGTCACTTCGGCTGCCAGCACCTCCTCAGACCTGGCTATGGGAAGCTGACTTCCCATCACCCCTTCAAAAATCCCAGACTCCCGCCACTCGGTCCTTTTGGGGTGCCAATCCCGCCAACTCCCTCGGTGGCCCTCTCCAACAAAACTCCTCTGTGTATAGACGGCTCTCGGGGTTCAGTCTGGCTTTCTGAGTGGGAGCGAAAGACCCGGCCTAGTCGTTCCAACTGCACACTGTTCACATTGGTCGAAGCCTCATTTTGTAAAGTTTTTATGAAAGAGTAGATATAAAAGTAGCAGTGAAATGATAAATATTCATTAAAAAAAAAAACCCTGATATAACAACATTTGGTCCCCACTAGCTGTCCGGGACAAATACGCAGGGATTTTGAATCCCTTGTGTGACCCTCTCCCAGCCCACTGCCTTCCCCTAAATACTGTCCTGAACGTTATTTTCATGCCTGTTTTCTTTATACTTCTGCCTCACATGACCTTTTTGGATGTTGAAGAGAAGAAGGCTACACACAGTCTTCTACAACCTGCTCTTATCCTACCCACGATTATGGTCCTGAGCTTTGATCACGCAGAAATTCCAGGCCATGATGAGCTCATTTTCACTGGGATGGATGGAATTCCACTGAGTGGAGATACCACACGATTCATCTTTGACTGAGCTATTTCAGGACATTGGGTGGCTTCCAATTTTTGGCTTCTAGGAAGAGCGCTGGTGTGAATGTTCTAATCTTTCTCCTGAGGGGTGGAGTGTTGGGGGGAGGGTTGGGGGCATGAAGAGGTAAGAATTTCCCTGGGGCAATTTCCGTGGCCTGGGAAGAACCACATTATCATCTTCAGTAGAAAATGCCAAACTGATTTCCAGAGTAACCACACCCATTCACACACCTGCCAGGGGGCTGAAGGTGCCCTTTGCTCTTCTTCGCCACCCACTTGGAATGAATTCTCCTTTTTTAAATTTTCCAGACTGATCCATGTGAACTCATATCTTGTCATGGTTTCGTTTTTTATTTTCCTGATTGTGCACATTGTGCTTTTTACTTAAAATCCATTTTGGTGGTTGTTCCACGGCAGAGCAGTGAGGACACCCTCTACCTTTCATGGGAAAGCTAGGAGAGTGTTGTGTTCCCACAGGAAATCCCACCAATTTGACCAGTTCCTCATGGATTGACATTGAGATAGCACCTGCCCCTTACAGTCGGTTTCGTTATGAGTAGCTTTGTATACAGCTGGCAATGTGCATCTGCACACATTGGGGGGGGGGCGTATATGTAGTTTTCCTACAGGGGAACCCCCCTGGAACACATAGATGAAGATGGAAGATAGTTTTTGTTCCTCTCTGGCCCTGCACCTACCAATTCCAGCAAATCCCCATAATGCCCTGAGTTTCCCAGAGCAGGCACTGTAGCTGCCCTGTTGTGTTTCACCCCTCATCTTACGGAAGTTTATCTTCCCTGATTTCCCTCCAAACCAGCCTGTTGGCCCCTATGCCACCACCTCTCCCCCACCCCCAGCCCTCAGCCCTGCTCCACACGGATTCCTAGGGGATCAGCCCTATCCTGACATCTCCTTTTTGGAGCATCCTCATCTCAAGAATTAATATCCCTGAGGGGGAACTTTGCCTTATCCTGAAGGAAAGGAAAGAAGACTGATCAGGACTTTTAGAGAGTGTGTTGTCTCAAAGGAGGCAGGACATGTCCACAGAAGCCACAAGGAAGATGCAAGACATCCCATCCCAGTAAGTCCCTGGGCCTCCTTCTTTATAAAACGGGGACACTGGCACTTCTCTAGGGCTTGGGGCAGCGCATCAGAGTGGGTGATGCTTACATCTCACATTCTTGCACTTGCAAGTCACAGCTTCTCTGTTACGGAGGATGATTCTACATCAGGGAAGCCGTGACACTTGCTATGCTGGAGGCAAATGCAGCTTTCCAGAGCATCTGGAGGAGGGGGAGGGAAGCCAGAATCCAAGGGGCTTCCCAGGGAGGAGGTATTTGACTGTGTCTGTTAAAGATGGGCATCATCTAGGCAAGTGGGGAAATTTTTCTCAGAGGAGAGATCATTAAAATCAGAAGTGTGGAGGTGAAGATGGAAAGGTCTAGACTTGCTTGAGGATTGGTGAGTCATGTGGGGAGAGACAGGTTAAAACGTGGGGCTGAGCTCCAGGGCTGTGACGAGAACTACATCTTGAAGGCCTAAGCGGGCAAGTATGGCCCTAGAGTGGACCCCAGAGTCTGATTTACAGCAGCAATTCCCATGCCCACTCTTCTTTGAGAATTGCTGTTTTCAACTGATTAAGGAGGAGTGACCCAGGGTGAAGGGATGTGGGGTTCAATGGAGCTGGTCCCGGTGACCAGAGAGCCCAGAAGCTGCTTGGAAGGAAGCACGGGGAAAGCATCGTACCGTATGCCACCCGGGACACACACACACACTGCTCTGACCTGGTATCCTGAAGGTGCCAGGACTTCCATGCCAGGCGCCCAGGACATTGCACATAGAAGGAAAAGAGGGAAGCAGGTGCTGTTCCAGAAGTTTGGAAGCTGACCTGGGGATGGGAAACCCTGGCTGGTCACACAGCGGAAGCAACCATTCTCTAGGGCTTTCATGGCCGAGTCTCAGTGCCCCACAGCCAGGTGTTGCTGGAGATATTATCACATCACCACACCCTTTTATGCAGAAACTAAGTCTCAGAGAAGTTGAGAACATGTGCAAGATCACACAGCTGGGAGCGGTGGAGCTGGGATTCAGACCCCACACAGCATTCCTTTCCATCTCCCTTCCCCTATAGATATTGCGTTTACATAGTCTCAAAATCAAAAGGTGCAAACGTATAGACAGTGATATTCTTCTGCCTGCCCCCATGTCCCAGTTTCCCCTCCTAGGGACAACTAGTTGGAACAGTTTCCTATAACCTGTTTTAGACTATTCTATACATACGTAAACATGTTTATTCCCTATATGGTCTCCCCTGCTCTTTTGATCCAAAAACTGGTGGTGTCCAATAAGACTGTTTGCACCTATTTTTCTCACGTAGTATTTCTTTCCACATCCCCTCTTGACTGTCATGGAGCTTTTCCTTATTTGCTTTGCAGCCCGTGTATTCAACCCATCCTCTCTTTAATGAGTGTTTAGCAGGCTTCTGCACTTATGTAGTCTAGACCATTCTGCAGTGAACAGCCTTGACTTTGGGTCATCATGCATGAGCTGGAACATATTTTGGATGAAGCTGTAAAAGAGGAAACACCGGGTGTACTATGCACCATTTATTATGTTCTCCCCAAATCTGCTCACGGACTGGACCACAGAAATCCTTCTTCCTTTTGTAATCTGCCACCCTCTCTCCCTACCACCACTTTCTCCCACAGAGCCTGGCTATCCATAAACATGCCCTGTCTCTGGGTTTGTCTCTGTGCCCAGCACTTTGCAGGTGGGCACTCAGCACAGGTGAGCTGCACACACATTTCCTGCGAGTTGCCATTTACCTTTGTGGAACACATCCTTCCGGGCCCTTAAAACCACCTCGTGTGGGCCTGGCAGGAGCGATCATCCCCACTGTACAGACAGGCTCACTGAGGCTCAGAAGCACCCTGGCTTGCCCTTGGCCACACTGCCCCCCAGTGGCTGTTGAGAGGCAATTAGCTGAGGAGGGCCTGATTTCACAGCTTTACTCTGGAATAACAGCCAGCCAAGGCATAGGGCCTTGGAAACCTGGTCTTATTTGCTTGTTTATTTACCAGCAAAGATAAGAGAGATGACAACGTCTAGTCAATATTTTTTGAGCCCTCCCACACCCCAGGCATGCATACTGCCAGATCCCCTGGCCCTCCAGCTCTGATCCTCCCCAGTCTTCCTCAGCCTTTTAGTGCTCAGGCGAGCTGTTCGTGCTTTTGATAGTTCTTAGAGAAGTAAACGAGGTTTCCCCAGATGTAGCATTAAGTTGCACTATTAGATATATGTCTACAACTCCCAGTGCTCACCATTGTCAACTCATCCCTGAGGACTCTAGCTCCCGCCTCACTGTCCTCTCTCCTCCTCACCCCAGCCCAGTGCCACAACCAAAGGCAAAGCTGCCCAGGCCCCACCTCCCAGCTTCTTCGGGGCCTGCCTGGCGCTTTGTCTTCCCTGCTCAGCTCCTCTGTCCCACAGTCAAGCTCTAGGCCCTCCCAAGACCCCACCTTCAAACTTTCTTTTAACTCATTCCTTCAAGCGTTTGCCCCAAAAGGCCCCTCAGCCCACTGACCGCACTACCTTTTCACTGCCCGCTTTGAGTTCCTCCTCCCGCCTCTCCCAGCCTCAGTGCCAAGGTTAGTTATCACAACTTCTTTCTTGGTTTTACCTTCCCCTCTTAGACCTTGGGCTCGCTAGAACTTGGCAAAACCCCAACTTGGTTAAGTCCAACTCCCTGCCTACTCCACCCGCCTGCTATATATTCTACTTGTTTATTTTGCTTATCTCTCTCTGCCCCTACTAGAATGTCATGGCAGGCACTGTGTCTTCTGTCCACTGCTCTGTTTCACCCCCAGAAGCGGGTATGGTGCTAGATGGGTACACATTTGGTGATACACATGCTTGTTGAATGAATTTCTTGCAGAGTATGGAAACAGTAGTCTATGGTAGTCTCTGGGGGGGTGATGGAGGGTGAAGTCACATTGCATCCAAGGGGGACTAGAGGAGCGTGAGGAGAATAAGCCAGGGGACTCCTCACATTTGTCTAAGGAGAGTGCTGCTATTCCTTCCTGATTGACTCTTCTTGTCTGGAAGGACATCTTCAAAGAGTTCTTCATTCTTGAACCCACATTACAAGATTCTGAATCTTTCCTAAATTATTGCTTCCTGCCAGTCTTGCTTACCCAAGTCTTCTGAGATGATCCGGACAATCGTGATTAGCACAGGTATCTAAAGCCAGGCATGGGCTGACCAATCACCTCTTCCACCCTGTGAATTTTCCAAACAGGAACCTGAAACCCAGAGAACAGAAGGGCACATGGTTGTGCTGGCGGAGCCTGGACTTGAACCCAGGTCTCCTGCCCTGCCATCCTGGGTTCTCTGCTACGATGAGCTATGCTGCCGATTCACACTGCTCTCACATGCAGTTGTTTGCCCGATTCTCCATACCCTTCAAAGTACAGAAAATTTCATTGAACACTCAGCTGCAAAATGCCATGGAAGAAGCTTAAGGGTCCCACAGTTAAGGGGACCCCCCGGAGGCACTTACCTAGTGAGAGCACAGAGGTCAGTCCTCCAAACACAACCCCTCAGCTGGTCCCCTCCACAGCCCTGCAGTAAGAGCTATTATTGCCCTCACTGTACTGGGAAGGAAACTGAGGCACAAGGAGGTTACACAACCACAGTTAGCCTAAGTTCAAACCTGTGTTTGATTCAAGAGCCTCTTCACTCTCTAGCTGTCTTAAGTATCACACCAAATGACTTTTCAATGTAAGCAAACTTTTCCCTCCAAAAGATGTGAGTCCTGTCGATGAGAAGAACTTGACCCTTCAGAATCAGGACAAAGTGTGGACAAGGTGGACAACACTTGTTAAATTGGGTGCTGTGTCTGCATTTCAAGAAGTAGCAGAGGACAGAGGAGGAGGTCCCATTTTGTGCTGGAGGTTTCCTGTACATTAGTTCCATTTAGTTCCTAAGGGGCTCAGGGCTTGGGTCCCCACAGCTAGCCAGTTGATAGGAATGGGCTTTGAGCCACACACTCTACACGCTCTAGTTACCAAGAAGCTTCCCAAGGCTTTGTAATCCAGGACGCAGTTAAACACCACAAATAAGGCATTTCTGGCTCATGAACTTGGAGCTTGACATATTCTCAGTAAGTTCCTGCTGAGGGCCTGTTACATTCTTTCCTCCCCTTATCACTTGAGAACTGAAAAATATTGTACAGACTGGACTTTTCACTGAGATGAGCAAAAGAGTTTGAAGCAACTTACCACTCAGTTTGGACTTCCAAAAAGGAAACAGCTTGTTCTAACTTGCCAAACCCTAAGTCTAGTTTTTAAAAACTGAATTGCCCAAGCGACCCAAAGTTTGGCATTTTGCCATTTTTAGAAATTAGTGAATTAATGTGAGGTTTCTAAAGAGGGACCGCCCAGTGTGGCAGACAGAATTGTGGCCCAAGAATCAGGACTTCTGGATTCCAGGTCTGGCTCTGACTTGGGCCTTAGCAGGCAGCCTCCCATCTGGGGCCTCAGTTCATGAAAATAAAAGGCCTGGGTCTGGGAAATTCTCATTCCTTCTAGTTCTAAGGTTCTCAACTAGGAACATGGCTCTGGATTCAACACTGGAGTTCAAAGCCTTGTTTCACCATTTACTAGCTGATAAGTAAACAAGTTGGGCAAGTTGTTTAACTACTCTGGGGTTCCATTTCTTCATATGTAAAACAGAGATTGCTAATACCTCTGTCCTTAGATTGCAAAGATTGAGTGAGACAATTCATACAACTTGCCTGGCATAGTGCCCACCATAAACAAAAGAGGCACTCAATATTGGTTAGTCAGAAGAATGACAAGGGTTCTTTATATGTTGTTAAAAATTGAATAACCAGATCATAAAAATCAGAACTTCCACCAACAAATATTTACTGAGTACCTAATCTTCATTTGTGGTAAACCCTTTCAAATTGCTACCCAAACTATTGCTAGCCCCTTCTTTGCCATTTCCAACCAGAGACTGGAAATTCACACACTCTTTCCTAGTCTTGCTTCAAGTGGCCACATGTTCCATGTGTTGGCGATGAAACATAAGCAATTGGGTGGAACAGTCACTAGAGGAGATTCCACTGCTACTTCTGTTTTTCCTTTCTTCTAGTTAAATATGAATACATTATTTGGAGCAGTGGCAGCTGTTGTGTGACCACGAGACACAATCATGGGTGAAAAACCAATAAGCCTGGCATATCTTAGTTAAGATTAGAAAAAGCCTGGGTCCTGGATGGCATTGGAGAGCAGAGAAACCAACTGCAGCAGCTACTGGCTATGAGACATCTTTCTTTTTGAAAATACATATCTTAGTTCTTTAAGCCACTGTCAGTTTCTTCCTTGTAGCTTCCTATTCCTTGTTACTGAGCCCATCTTATCTCATACATCATTCAGCAAACGTTTATTAAATTTCTACCAGTGCTAGACATCATTCTAGGTTTTACATTGATAGGGGTAGGAGGATAAGATATCTTTAAGTTTTTATAGTTTCTTCAGGCAATCAGCCAAGTTTTTTTAATGCAATAAAATTGTAAGAGGTAGTGCAATTGAAGTCTTTATATGTTGGCATGAGGGCATAAAGGAAGGGGGAGAGACAATTCCTTCTAGACTGTAAATGCTTTCAGAATAGTATTTAGTTTTTCTTACCAATACATCTGTGATACCTCTCCTAGCTCATAGTTAATGCTCAATAAATATTTGTTGAACATGAAATTGTCAGTCCTGCTCTTCCTCCACAAATGATCATCTCACTTCTGTGCCTTTTAGAAGTTCAGTGTGGCTATGTGACTTGCTTTAGCCAATAACATATGAGTAGAAGTATCAATTCCAGGCAGAAGCATGTAAGAGCTGTCCTGCCCTGGGCAATGAAAGTTAATCTAGAATATAACTTTGCTGAACCTGATGAGTACAATGGATGAATTGTGACTGATTGGATGGATGGATGGATGGATGGATGGATAGTGGCAGTGTTGGGAATGGATTAAAGAGGTGGGGACACCCAAGGCACGGAGTTTGGGACATAAACTATTTGTTCCTGACCCTTCTCACCTTTCTCCTGACTGACCCTGCATCCCCCAACAGAGCTCAAAAATGCCCTGTGGCTGCCTGGCAGCCAAGGCTTGGATGGGTGACCCAGTGCTGGCCACTGACCCAGAGGGGGAGTGTTCGGGGGGGGGGCTTTCTATATTTTCCCAAATGAAAAGAACAGCTTTTACTCATTGTTTAAACCACTGGCATTGAGTTTTCTGTTACTCATAGCCCAAATCACCATCCCCAAGAGCTATAATGCCCAGGACTCCACGACAGAATTGGAGGCCATGAACGCATGCTTTCATTGAAGGAACAGAGAGGACAGGACAGCACTGACGAAAACAGGAAGTAGAAGCCACAGGGTTTGGTGACTGATTGTGTGCAGGGTTGAGCAAGTATCTCTCTCCTATTTGGTTTCCCTATAGTCCTGTTATAAGTGAAACCATTCGATATTTTTCTCTTTCTTTCTGGCTTGTTTTGCTGAGTATGATCCCCTCTAATTCCATCCATGTTGCGGCAAATTGCATGTGTTTATCTTTTTTGAATGCTGAATAGTATTCCATTGTGTGTATGTACCACATCTTCTTGATCCAATCATCTATTTTTGGACATCTGGGTTGCTTCCATACCTTTGCTATTGTGAACAGTGCCGCAATGAACATACAGGTGCATGTATCCTTTTGGATTAGTGTTTTTGTGTCCTTTGGGTAGATTCCCAAAAGTGGGATTGCTGGGTTGTATGGAAGCTCCATGTTTAGCAGTTTGAGGAATCGCCATTCACCAAGACATAACTGGTAGAATTTTGGTAAATAGCCAAATTATTTTCCAAAATGGTTCTATCATTGCATGGGAGAATTTTGTTTAACATTAAAAATGCAAGATGGGGATCTCCTTACCCAAGAAGAACTTAACATGTATAGTGGTCATTGTCACCTTGTGGCTTAACCCCTAGGACTGTTATTTCTATTTTAGGTTCCTTATAGTCAGTTTGTGCTGCTCCTGAGCTTATATGATCAGAATATGATGCTTAAGTTTTAGATATGGTTAACTGAGCTAAAAAGCAATGTTTTCTAAAAAAAAAATCAACAAATAAACAAACAAATAAACAAAGTAACCATTAAGTATCCAAGCAAATTATTTTTTTTAATAACAAAATCTTAGGTTTAAATAATACTTAAGTTTCTTGAGAAATAAAGGCTCCTGTTCTTTTCTCCCTAAT
Organism: Scalopus aquaticus; assembly: GCA_004024925.1. Classification (NCBI taxonomy): domain Eukaryota; kingdom Metazoa; phylum Chordata; class Mammalia; order Eulipotyphla; family Talpidae; genus Scalopus; species Scalopus aquaticus. Next base: position 256,050 of record PVIJ01000560.1, read on the forward strand.
CCTGAATTATCTTCAATCATAACTAAATCTCACCCTGGTCTCGGTTCTCTAACTAATTAGAATGGGTCATTCTAATTGAAGTGGAATTAAAAAGCTCTTGCAGGGCTGTTGTAAGGACCTGTCTGGCTTCCCAGACCAGGACTCTATTATCCTGACTATTGTGTCTACTTAACCCTCAGCCTAAGGCTCAAACCACCCCCCACCCCCGCCAGAGGCTGAGACCACTCTGGGCAGCGAATAAGCAGACAGGAGGGACTGGACTGTCATTTCTCTCCTCCTGTGAGACAGGAGAGCCTGGGCATTGAGAGAGGAGCACAATCCTACCAGAGACTAGAGAGGATGTTCAAAGAGATGGTGTTTGCCTCCAAGTTCAGCTAGACAGCAAATAACTGCATCATCAAAAACCACGACAGCATCTGAACAATAAATTGGCAACATTTCCCCAACTATAGGACTAATCAAAACTCAATATAGTGTCATTTTACTTTTCTGAATCACATTTCCTATTCTATAATTGGGGGTTTAAAACTCTAACTCTCAGTATTGTTGTAAAGACTAAAGGAGATGATTAAGTTCTTTAAAGCAGATTAAGAGACTATTATTAGTTTTTCTTTTTTCATTAATAATAATGCAGATAACATTATTGTGGCTATCTACATTGCAGCTTATAATTCATAGTAGATCTCAAATTCTAACATGTATATGAATGACCTGAGAACTTTGTTAAAGTACAGACCTTTGATACTGTACTGAGGTGTAAGAGGTCTGAGGTGTAAGAGGCTGATGCTGCTTGTTCACCCTCCACATTTATATAACAAGGGTTTAGCAATTTACAAACATGAAATTTTCTAATAATAGACTCCTCCTGGCAGACTTCAAGTCACAATTTGGACAGTCATTTGTGTAGCCCACATATTACATGATCAAAAGAGCCTGTGGTCTTTAATATTCCACAGGTGATGTAATTGAAAGGCACAGATTTAGAAGGTAGAAACTCAGGTCTACACAGAACTTTCCTAGGTATGCTTGGCATTTCAACAGATGTTAATTAAATATGTGGTCACATAAATTTGGTGAAACTTGGGTTAAACAAAATTAAGCTAAATTCTTTATTTCAGGCTGTTATAACCTATCAAGTTTTCTTTCTCATTTAAGTAACATCTGGGTCATCTTAAGGTTGTTCTCCACTGGGTATTTTTTCCCTTTTATATGGGCTATATTTTCCCATTTCTTCTAATGTCAAGCACCCTTGGATTTTATTCTGACTATTGCAAGTGACATGGTCCCTTTTGTTCTGAAGAGTTTTCCTTATTTGTGTTTACTTATCTTAGTAGGCAGTTAACTTCACTGAACTCCCAAGCTACAAATGCTATCTCCTTCTTGGTGGATGGGATCTAAAATTTCAGTTTACCTTTTCACCTTACCTGTGCTACTTAGAGTCTCTGACCTGCACAAGCAGGGGTCAGAGATTTCAGCAGTCTGCACACAGAGTTCGGGGCTCCATCTTTGTGGTGCCTTCTCTTCACTTTCTTTTTCTTTCCTTTTTTTCCTCTCTTCATTTTCCAATCATTTGGTCACCAAAACTCCATCCTCTAGTTATTCATAGCAGTACAACTGTGGAATTATGTCCTGGTTTTAATCACCCCACACAACCCTAACTAGAACCTTCCTCCAGGAATAAAAACTCCAAAAAAAAAAAAAAAGCTATCTAGCACTATTCCATTCTTTCAAGTGTTGACATCTTTCTACTACCTACATGTGTCAATCACTTTTCAGTGTCTTCATGGTGGCTTTTATAATTTTGCCATATGGGAGGTTTGGTCTAATAGGAGCTGCTCAGCTATTATTGGATGCAGAATGTTTGTTACTCTTTTTGGAAAGAGCAAAGAAGTTTTCTCAGAATTTCCCAGATTTCTTCTTTGTTTTATTGAGTGCATTGTGTTCACTTGCTCTTTCTTAATCCCTGTTGTTCTGGAATTTCCTTGTCCTGAAGAACATGGTTGCCTTGAGGAAGGTACACTGAATTTGAGTTTGACCATCCAGGAAGAAGGTAGGAATAACTATAAAGCTGGAAATCAAAGGAAATTGCCACACAGGACTTTGAGATCCCAGTTTTCATCCCAGTTTCACCTGCAATATTTTTAAAAAGGATTCATTTGATTAAGAAATTCTCCATCCAGGAGCTAGAAGGGATCATGCTCAGCAAAATAAGCCAGAAAGAAAGAGAAAAATATCGAATGGTTGCATTTATAACAGGAATATAGGGAAACCAAATAAGAAAGAGACATTCAGCAAGGGAGGGGGAGGATAAGGGCTCAAAAAGGGGGAGAAAAGAGCACAAGGGACTTTGGTGGTGGTTCATGGGTGAATCGGTGGTTGGTAGCCTACAGGGAATACACAATAATGTAAAAGATATGAATAATAATAATAAAATTAAGAAAAATAAATTCTCCATCCACAGAGCATGTATTAGGACTGGATCCTCTGTGGCACACTCAGCATGCCATCCAGAGTTGGAAGCAGCAAGGTCCTGAGGCCACTTTTTGGTTGCAATGCTTGGTACACTTCATCACTGCGACAGCCTGGCCACCAGGCTGGGTTTTACTGGTGTTTCCAAATCAACAACTGTTCTGTGAACCACAGCAATGGTTTGGACCAAAACTCAAGGTCTGAACTGATTGCTGGACTAGATGCTGGTGGTGGGCAAATATTATTGTTTCAGTTTTTGACAAATGTTCCTAGAATATGGACATCTCAAGAAAATTGAGTTTTTCCTGGCAATCACAGCTAAACTTAGGGCCCGGGGCTTTGTTTTGATAATTATTTAAGCTAAACTAAGCTGAGCATATGTTGACTTTCATCAATTTATTGCTTTGCAGATTATTGATCCCTGGTGCTGGGGAATGCCCCCCACTGAAACCACTAAATGTCTCCTGCAAACAGCTCAAAATATGCTTTTTAAACTATTGAAAAGATGATGTAAAAAAAAACAGTAAGGACCATTTTGAAGACAAAAGATCCTCACAACCTCACCACACAATGGTTTCATTGTACCGCCCTTCTCCACATCCAAACATTTTTATGTACTGTGTTTCCTTGATTCTAAGATACCATCAAGACTTAGCATTGATTTAGTAAACAGCTTCTTAGGAATTAAAAAACACCATTGATGTCCATTGATGATGTTTAGGTGGTCGCATTGTGACAGCTGTCACCCCATTGATTGCCAGGGTTGATCCAGCTCATTTGGCTGGCTAGCAAGGTGTCACCTTTTTCCCTCCCTGCTCCATATGTGTTCCTCCCAAAGCTGCATGTTTAGTCAAGGAGACTGGCCTTCCCCAAATAGAGACAGACCATTCTGTGCGAAAGGTATATACATAGCTGCACTCCCCGGCTAGAACCTTCAAACCAGTTCTCAAGAATGCCCACTGACTGTGAGAAATATCCTGATATCAGAAATTTTAAAGAGTGTGTGTGTGTGTGTGTGTGTGTGTGTGTGTGAGAGAGAGAGAGAGAGAGAGAGAGAGAGAGAGAGAGAGAGAGAGAGAATAGAATATAGAATTGAGGCATATAGTAGAAAAAAATAGACTGACCTGTTTTACTTTGCTGGTACTGGAAAGTGCCTTAGATTAGTTCATGTTTGAATCAAAACACAGTGTTGTCACTGACTTTCCACTGTTCGGACCCGCCCCTAGAGGCCCCAGTGTTTTCAGTCTCTTGTGTGTCGTTCGAGGCACTTTCTGCTTATAACTGCTTGTGGATGCTTGTATTCTTTGCCTGCCTCCCTGTCACACAAATAGTAGCACGTTAGACACCCTCTTCTGAGCCTCGCTTCTCTACTTAACAAAATGTTGTCAAGATGAATCCACATCATGTCCAGATCATTTTTATTTCTTCTGTTTTTCTAAGATTACATCACAAGCATTTCACTATCTTTCCATAAAATCACTGTCATTACCTTTTCAGTGACTGTTCGGTTTGCGAGGTGACCGGACCACAATTTAATCACTCCCTGTTGCTGAGCATTTAGACTGTCCCCTGTCTTTTGCTATGACAGGGAACACACGCTGACCATTTACTCATTCAGCAAGTATTTATTCTGACAGCCATGACTTGTGATCTTCCAATGTACCAAAGTGTCTTTCTCTTAGGGGATGACAGTCAAGCAGTGGGAATAGCCATGGAAATAAATGAGAGCACAGAAGGGTTCCCATTCCCTCAAGGAACCCTGGGCACAGTCTGGGCTGCCACATGGAGTGAAGAGAGGTGTTGATGGATTCACCTATATGTGAGCTAGCTGGGGGCTGGCTGGTTGGGATGAGGGATGGCTAGGTGGCTGGGGGTTGGCTGACTGGAGGGTTGGCTGGGTGAGGGAGTTGGTGGTCTGGCTGTGGATTGGCATAAATGAATTTTAACTTATTCATTAGGCTTGGGAGCCTGGTTAAATGCATTCACCTCAGACACAGATCCAATCTCCATGTGCTCACCACGCCATTACCCAGGCTCCAGCTGTGGAGAATTCACAAAAGTGGGAAATAAATAAAGGATAACAAAGTTTAATTCTTTTTTTTTTTAAGATTTATTTTATTTATGCATACAAGCTGGGGTGTAGGCCAGAAGTGTGGGGCGGGGGGCGGGGGTGAGAGGATTCACCAGAGACAGAGTGGGGAGCAGAACAGGCGGATTTACTGAAATACACTGCTGAGGGGAGCAGCGGGTGAGACAGGAGAGGTCTGTGTGCCTTGTGGGAAGCTCCCTGGACGGGAGAGGCTGTGGATAGCTTCACAGTGCTGAGACTTAGCCCGTTGTGCCACCAGGGAGGCCCAACAAAGTTTAATTCTTCTTAAGCAATTACCATATACCAGGACAACCCCCTAGTAGGTAAGTATTATCTTCCCATTTAAAGAAAATTAAGGCACAGAAATGTTAAGTATAATAGCTGTGATTTGAACTCAGACAGCCCAGCCCCCTAACTACTATATGGACCGTCCAGCAAATTGCAGCTGAATTTAACCCCAGGGGTACATTTGTCTTTATTCTATGGATGACAACTTGATCCCTTTCCTTTCTTCTTAAATCTCAACAGGGTATCCTCAAGCTACCTTCAGTTCTCACTTATTGGATGAGAATTTGGGCTGAGCTTGGTCTTTTTCATCTACAGAGAATTGCTTGCCAGTACAGGGTGCAGAGCTTCTTCCTGCCCCAAGCCAGAGAGTACAAGGATACGCAGACCCTAAGGTGGCCCAGACTCAAGACTCACAGACCTGTCTTGGGGCCTCAAGGACCTGGGTGAAAGGACCTTCTCGGCCCCAACCTTCTTTAGCCCTCCTCCCCAGCATACCCAAGACAGTCGCTTACCCCCACTTCTCCCAGCCCCTGCCTTGGCTCACAAACAGCTCCCTGCTCCCCCAGACAACACCAGCCTGAATCTCATCAACCAGCGTGATGTGCGAGCACGCCCTTTATGCCTTCAGACAGGGCTCAGAGACAAGTAATGAAACTGTCTCGGTGATGCCCGGGCTCCTGCCCTATTTCTAGTAATTCAATTTCTTTTTAGCTATTGGAACAAAAGGCCCTCTTCACCTCAGAATATTTCAAATGCCAAAACAAATAACAACTTAGAACAGATGGGCATTCACATCTATCCTTCTTTGTTTACTGTAATGGAAGTAACAATGAAAAACAACAAAAGATTGGGCATGAAAAATGGGTTTCTCTCCCATCCTCAAGCTCTGCCTCCCCCCCCATTCAGGAGTAGCTATTATAACTGGAATTGTATATGAATAATTTTATACACAAGGAACATTTTCCCTTTTCAACATAAACGGCAGCGTAACATATTTGCTGTTTGGATCCTTGTTTTTGTATTTTAATTTAAATTTTTCCTGCTAACAAATATATCTTGAAGGACTTTCTATCTGAGGGTATTCAGATCTCCCTTACGCTTTTTATTGGGTGCAGAGAATTACATTATGTGACTATACTGTAGTTTATTTAACTAGCTTTCCACTGATAGATATTTAGGTTACTTCTAGATTTTTGTGATTATAACTTTTGCTTTATTTAACAGCCTTGTCCATGTATTTTGGGGAGTCCTGTGAGTATTTCTGCAGGATAAATTCCCCCTTATTTTTAAGTAGATGGTGCCAAATCACCCACCAGAGTGAAGTTTTTAGAGGAGACTGAACAAATAACTGAAGCCTGCTGGCTAAATTATTTAAAATAATCAGAACTCTATTTTATATGAGAAAACATCTTGACAGCCCTAAGGCACAAAAATATACATCATAAAGGAAAAGAATGATACATTTTATTATATTAAAATTTTAGACAAGCCACAAAACTGGGGGGTGGGGAGTATTTGCAATACATTCAGTGGAGCTAATAGCAACACCAAGTTGTCGTATTAGCAAACACTGCCCCTGCCACAGGAAAGGGCTAAAGACAAGCAATTCAGAGAAGAACTTGGACTGACCCATGACCGTATGAAATGACGCTGCATCTCACAAATAATCAGGAAAATATAATGAAATGACAATGAGAGAGTATTTCATACCCCTCAGACCAGCAGCGTTTTTTAAAGTCTGGTAATAAATGCCAGGGCACGTGAACTCTCTCTGGGACTGCAAATGGGACAGGCACTCTAGAGAGCAATTGACGACACCTCGGCCAATGGAAAGAGTGCCCACTGCAGTGACTCTATTTTCCCTTTCTGTATTCTTGATGTCCTAGCATCTCTGCTGTCCCTGAGGCAGGAGAGTGTCCCCTCCAGGGACAGTCATTTCTTTCTTTCTTTCTTTTTTAAAGATTTACTTTTTTATGCATACAAGAGCTGGGGTGCAGGCCAGAGGTGTGGGGTAGTGAGAGAATTCACCAGAGACAGAGTGGGGAGCAGAACAGGCAGATCAATGGAAATACACTGCTGAGGGGAGCAGTGGGCAAGGCAGGAGAGGTCTGCTGCGCCATGTGGGAAGCTCACTGGCTGGGGATGGAACTCTTGCTGCAGTGGCTGTAAATAGCTTCATAGTGCTAAGACTTAACTCCTTGTGCCACCAGGGAGGGCCCCATTTCAACAGCTTTATAATGAAAAATTTCATTTGGAAGTCTGGGTCTTTTTTCTTCAGTTTGCTACAATCTACATTCACTGAGCAGAACTTTTATAGATCATTGGACCAGTTTGTTCCAGGGCTCCGGGCTATTTCTTTTTTTTTCTTTTGTTAAAGATTTCTTTTATTTATTTATGCATACAAGAACTGGGGTGTAGGGCAGAGGTGTGGGGAGAGGGGGGTAAGAAGATTCAACAGAGACAGAGTGGGGAGGAGAACAGGTGGATCTACTGAAGCACATTGCTGAGCCATTTCTTACAGACAGCACAGGCTCAGAGCACACGGCTCACTTACAAACCAACCAGTCTAGCTCTTCTCTCTGGATCTTCTAGTGCAAGAGGTGATACTCCTCAGCTCTCCTCCCCCACGGCCAGATACCACATCACCAGAGGCCACTGCCACAGTTATTGTGCCACATAACGTTTCTGTCAACAATGGGCTGCATATATGAAGGTGTCTACGATAGGCTACACCATCTAGGTTTGTGTAGGAACATGCTGATGTTTGCACATTGATGAAATCGCTGACCACGCATTTCCCAGAACATAATCCTGTTGTTAAGCGACATCAGCCCGCATAGTCCAGTGCAGGCTGACTTTCAGACCAGTGGTTCCCCACTTGCAGAAAATACAATAAAGACGCTTGGGTTATGCTTTCCTCTCATCCTGCTGCCCGGTGCTTTCCCCTGTGACCCTGTATGACATAGACAGTCCCCTTCATCTCTGGAAATGTGATACATTTCAAGAGCATTATCCTCTCCAAGTTGTCACTCAATCACCTCTATCAATTGAAATCTCATAGGTACAATGGCTACCCCCACGTTGCAAGCTAAGAAAGTCCATACCACACACAGGGAGATGTATGCATACCACTGCAGCGTTGTTGGTTACGGTGAAGCACTGGAAAAAAACAAATGTCCGTCAGTACAAGAAAATAAGGAACATATTGTCCCACGGTCTCATAATGCCCAGATCAGTAAGACAGAAAAGATGAGAACCGCTTGTTGCAACACTGAATGAATCCAGCAAATTGCAGGGTAGATCAATGTGTCTGCTTCTGAAATTTCAAACTATTCTAAAATACTGTGTATTATCTATAAAATGTGCTAAGAGTATAAAAACATGGGAGGGAAAAGTTCTCTCCCATCTGCAACATGGTTTCTCTGGGAGGGAGAGCAGGGATGAGGTAGGAAAGAGTTCAAAAGAGATTTCACCTCTATCGGTGATGCTTCATTTCTGTCAAATCAAACAAATATTTGACTGAGGTGTAGGGAAATGTTAAGATTTCTTCAATCTGCATGTTAAGCCTATGAATGTTTGCTATTCTATTTTGACACTTTACTGTAAGTTTGAGCTATTTTATGATCAGAAGCAGATATGATTTAGGTTGCAATATGACCTCAAGTTTGTATAAAAAGACAGCGTGGTGGATGCCAGAAAGATCTGTCCCCACCTCAGCTGCATCAGATTTCCGCCCCTCGTGGAGTCTGTTTTCAAAATGGCTGACTTTTTAGAAAACACGGACACCCACAGAAAAATACCTTTGTAAAAATGGAAGCATGTTTCAGGTTGTGTGTATATATTACAGCACATGTGTATAGATCTTTTTTCAAGTGTTCAAAAATTGATCAAGTGTTGATCAAGTGTTCAAAAATTAAGCCACACACCTCAAAAGGTAAGTACAATTAGAGGTTTTTTCAATTAATTTGTAAAAAATTAATTAATTATTTTTCAGGACAAATAAGGGAGAGAGAAATAGTTATCACTACCAATAAAAGCAATAGCTGGCACACTAATTCTAAAAGGCCTAATAAATTTTTTCTGAAATGTTCAGATCAAATTTTTCAGAATTTTCATGGAACAGAATTATTTCACCTATAATAAAGAACTTTCTATCCTTTGAAGTATTTCTTTTGTTTTTACTAAAAGCAAGAGTATCTTGTATTTGTTCTTCTCAAGATAGAGGCTATGTTTTGCTAGAAATATTAATTCTTGCATTAATCTTAAGATTTTCAGCAGCAAATATCAAATGAATAGCTTAAACAATATGAATAGCTTAACAAATGAATAGCTTAAATGATAAAGACATTTGATTTTTGACATAACAGGTGGGGCTAAGACAAATGGTGTGAGGCTTGCTGCTGTCACCCAACTATCTCCTCAAGAACTCAGGACCCTTCTTTCTTTTCTGCTATCTTCAGTGTGGTAGCCAGCCTCTAGATTGGCCCTTCATAATCCCCACCTTTTAGTGTTCACATCCCTTCTACATTTTACTACATTTAAATTTTGTCTATGTGGCCACTAGAATGTGGTGGAAGGAATGGTATTCCTTCTGAGATTACATTATAAAAAAACTCCAGAATCCATATTGGGTTCACTTTCTCTCTCTCTCTCTCTCTCTTTACATTTCTTACACTTTCACTCTCTTGCATCTCTCACGGTAGAGGAAGCAAGCTGTCATCTTGTGAGCAGCCCAAAGGAGACGCCCTGAACCTTTTTATCAATAGCCAACCTTTATTTTACCTTTTAGTGTGCCAACTGTTGCTTTTACTGGGAATGATAGACTATTTTTCTGTTCCTTATTTCTCCTGAGAAATAATTCATTTATATTTTACTAATTAATTTTCTATCAATGGTAGAAACAATCCCTACCAACAACCGAGGGAGTGTCTTTGGAAGTGGACGCTTGAGATGATGATAAACCTGACAGCTTGACTATGATATGACCTCAGAGGAGACCCTGAGCTAGGACTACTCAGATAAATGATTTCTGGGTTTCTAGGCCTCAGAAACTATGTGGAATGATATTTGTTGTTTTAAGATGTAAAGTTTTGAAGTAATTTGTGACACAGCAGTAGTTAACTAATGCACCAGTGTGTCTGCCACATTTTCCCTGATGAATGTAAGATGGCTGCCACAGATCCAAACACCATGTTCTCATAGGACAGCATCCCAGCCTTGAAGAAAGGGGGCTGGGGGCGGGGAGCTCTCTTTATGTCCATTTTCCCTTTTATCATGGAAGAAAGTCCATCTTAGAAGCCACCCAGCAGACATCCCCTTACTTCTCACTGGCCATAGTGTGTGTCTTGATCATCTCACCTGTAAAGGAGGCTGAGAAATCAAGTAGTAGGTTGTCCATTGTCTTCATGAGGAAGCGGGTGAGCAGCAGGAGGCTGAGGGAGGGTTGCTGTGCAGCGGCAACGGCGTCTCCCAGCCCTTCCTAGTTTAATGTGTCTGGTTGTTTTCACTTGGAATCATTTAACTTGTTCCTTCATACTCTGTATTCACTGAAACCTAGAGATAGGCCTCAATTAGATTCAGATTAAACATGATTGGCAAAATTATTTATGGATGAGGCTGTGACTTTTACACTCTCATATCAAGAAATAACCAGATTCTTCATAAAATAAACATTTTATAAGAACTAAGCAGAGAGTGGTGCACCGTGAATGAAGGGCTAAGCCAGAATCTAGATCCCATCTTTCTACCCCAAGAGCTGTGTCTTATACTTAAGGAAACTCTAGGTTTTTCTAGGCTCTAAGTTCATTTTTGGCTGTCTTATTGGAATTACGTGTGGTAAGCAGTCTCTGCTCTTGCACGTGATTTCCTCAGGGCCTGATGAATCATAAAAACAGTGTTAACACAGTTCAAAACACCCAAGAGGATCATGAACTGACTTTGAAAATCAAATGCAGAAACGCTAGAATTTGATCCTTTCTTGTTGTCCACTTGGAGTTCTTAGGGTTTTAAAAGTAGAATGTCAGGAACAGGGAAAATGAGGTGAACCTTCTCCATTGGTTGGCTCCGAGGCATAGGACAGGCAAGAGCCATGAAACCCACCAGCCCTGCTCAGAAATATATAGCTTTCGACCACGTCAGCACTTGATGAACCCAGCTAAGCACTCCTCTGGGACCTTCCTGTGCACAGTTATGAATTTCTAGTTGACTTGTCTGCAGAGGAGCTGTGCGGCACCAACTGTGGTCTTTTCCCCTCTCCATGCAATGAAAGAATCTGTTCCTCAATGATGATCAGGACCTAATCCAGGCCAGAGGAGGGAGGGACACCAGAGACTGTGTCAAGACATAGCATAGTTCCTGAAAGGGTGCTGGATTTCTCCAGCCCCCAGAAGCCCAAGTGAACAAGATGGGCTTGCTTCTGGCTTCATTGAGCACAATGAGATGATGGAAAGAGAATACCTGTCAGGGTAATCAGTCTTGAAGACCACCTCCAGCAGCTTACCATTGTCTGCTGCCTTAACGGCAGGGGTCTTTGTTGGCTCTATGGAGTCTTCTCTCCTTCTCCTTCCCACCCTCTGATCTATTATCTTGCTGTCATCACAGACAAGTCTTAAACTCTTCCTCCACCCAGTTTCCCCAGTTCTGTCCCAGTTTCCCTAAGTTGGTCAAAGGCAGCCTCACCCCTCCAGCCACCAGGCTAAGAGGAGGCATCAGCCATGACTCATCCTGCCCATCCAACCAGTCCTCAGGTCCCAAGAGTCTTCTGTGGCAATGGCTTTATTAACTTGTCTTCTTTCAGCCACCACCCTCCTGGCTACCGACGTCCCTAGGAAGACTCAGCTCAGCATTATTCCTCCCTGTCCTCATTGCCCTTCTAAGACTCTCCGCCTGGGAACTCTCCCAGCTCCGCCTGCCTGTTGCAAATGGCTCTCGCCTTCCTTCTGACCCTCCCCTCGACTGCACCTTATCTCCCAGCCCATCTGTTGCAGAAACTTTGTTTCTCACCACCCCTGGATAATAATAGACATACCACGCGCCAAGCATTTTATAGTCATATCTTTAAACTTTATTTATATTTACCTGCATAGCATGGGTATTATTATCCCTTTTACAGATGAAGAAAACTGAGGCTCGGAGAGGTTATCCAGGTCATGCTGCCTATAAATAACAGAGCTGGGATACAGTCCAGGCCCACCTGATCCAAAGCCCTTGGTCCTTGGAGCAGCCGGCTGTCATGCCATTCCCTCCTCTGCAAGGAGCTCAAGCTGCTCCTGGGCACAATCCCCGCCCTCCTCCTTCCGGTTTCTTAAGAATCCCCCAACCCACAGTTCCCCTGAGGGTTCCAGCCCTCCTCTCCCAACTTCTCTCACGGAAGTCTTAGCCCTGTACAATTTGGAACTTAATAACTGCCTGTGTTTTTCTCCCATCCTTTCACATTTGCCTGTCTTGTTCCCAAGAAACCTGTGTTTGAGTTGGGAGATGAGTTGTCTTCCAGAACCCCCAGACACAGAACTGGGGGCACAAATACTGGGTGGAGCTGATCTGATTCCCCCCAGGAAAGTGGATTGGACTCCACCCTGTCTGACCCACCCTCTTACGCAGCAGCCTCATATCTCTGTGCGTAGGTACACACACACACACACACACATACACACACACACACACACACACACACACACACACACTGTTACACATACATTTAGTCAAAAGATCTCTTCCCAAACAGAAGCAATTACATGCCTGGAACTACCCACCCAAGGCAGAAAACTCCCTCCTAACTGAATACTGGGTGTTGTGGAATTCCAGAGTGGCCCAGTATGTCCTCAGCATTGGTGGAGCTCCCTGGGCAAGGTAGGCCTTGCTTTGACACCCTAACAGAGGATGGAGCTGCACTGGACATTGGGCGGGGACCTGGAGTCCCTGCTCCAATTCTGGTCCTGCCACTGTGCTGCCTTGGGGGGAGGGGAGAGGCATGATCTTGTCACTTCGCTGCTTTGGGACATCCTCAGGCAGTGAAACTCTCAGGCTATGAGGAAGACCCTCCTGTCCAGAGCCATTTTGCTGGACTCTTGAGCAAGCATCACCAGTGACCCCTAGAGCTAAACCCACGCCCCACCCTGCCCCAGCCACAGTCCTATGCTCTGGGCTTCAAAGCCTCTCTCCTAAAGGGACGTGGCCATATCTGTCCTCCCAAGCCGTTCTCCCTGGGAGTTAGGTATTTCCCTATCAAATTCCTCATTTCAAAATGGGAAAAAGAGCATAAACTAGATTTCAGATCTTTTTCTTACAGCACTTAAGAGAAGGGTTAGGGTTTGGTGAGAGGGTGCTGACTGAGGGCTGATGGTTTAATGAAGGGCAGGGGAGAAAAGATGGTGCAGCAGAGGTGGTGTCGGATGGGGTCCCTGAAACCAACTTCTCTTCCTTTGCAATTTTGCCCACGGCCAGTGCTAACATGTGAATAAACAAACAAAGGGGTAAATTGAGGGGTGCTTATGTAAGCAAAACAAATAAAAATAATTGTGTAACACATCACACATTCCACACAGACTGGAGTAGGAAAGCAGGGACTGGTGTCACTGAGAGAGGCTCGGGTGCCTGGAGTGTGTCCTCAACAGAGTCCTCTCACCAGGCGTGGCCCTGCGGGGAGGGGACGCTGCCTGCTGGCGGGAGGCCAGCACTTAATTCCTTTGCTGCCACAGCATATCAGGGAGGGAGGCGCCCTCCGATAACCATCGGTGGAAGTTTTGCAACTCAATGTGTGAAGCCTTCTCTGCCAGCTGAGGCCAGAGCAGAGCCCGCCTCTGTGGGCATGGCCCTGGGCGGCAGCCAAGAATGCTCCCGTCTGTGCCAGAGATGAATGTACCCACGCCATGAAGCCAGGGGCCGCTCCCAGGACCAGGGAGCTGCTCACACAACCAGGGTGCCTTCTGCGCCTCTCCCGGGTCTGCAGCCCTTGACGGAGTTGAACAGGTGCAGGTGGCGGCTGCCTGAGCCACCTGTGGGCGCGCCAGCCACCAGGGAGAGGTGGCCACATTCCAGGCTCCAGGCTGGCAGGGAAGCTTAGCAGCAAGCTGCGACTGGCAGGGAAGCCCAAGCTCGGGCAGACAGCGCTGAGGGGCTGTTCCTCCCCACCACCAGAGGCCCCGGGTTGAGGACATGGAAGAACAGGTGTTCAAGGGGGATCCAGACACGCCTCATTCCATCTCCTTCTCGGGCAGCGGGTTCCTCTCCTTCTACCAGGCTGGGGCCGTGGACGCCCTGAGGGACCTGGCCCCCCGGATGCTGGACACAGCCCATCGCTTCGCAGGCACGTCTGCAGGGGCCGTGATTGCAGCGCTGGTCATCTGTGGCATTGAAATGGGTAAGGCCTTTGTTGGGGGTTCTCTGGGGAACTTCTGCAGGGATTCTCCAAAACAGAGCCTGGTGATTGTCTAGCTAAGCTTTCTGTGTGGCAGGAAAGGAAGAGGTGGGTTGAGTGGAACAGTGAGCAGTGCGTGCAACATTTGAAGGTCGGGTCTGTGATGTCCCGGGCTCTGTCTGACCTACTGGGTGAGGTTGAACTCACCACACTCCCTTCCTTGCGTGCCTTATCTGAAAGATGCCCAGCCTTCCAGGACCTGGTGAGGGAAGGCAGTATCTCCCTCAAACATCCTGGTGTCAGTTGTTACACTAGGACACAGTCATACCTTAGGGCAAAGTGTTGTTCCCATCTGGCCTCTTTTCAAATGCAAATACTCATGGAAAAGGCAACCCTTCACATCTGTATCCCCTTCATGAAGATCGATTTGTGAGAGCAGCTTCCAGAAGGCTGGAGAGGTGGGAGCCCTGAGACTAGAGGGGGAGAAACTGGGAAGGAATGTGGATGATCACATTTCGTCTTTTGACCTGCATGTCCAGGGTTCCAAAGAAGGACATTGTAGGTCACACCACTGACCCATGAGCAGAAGAACCAGCCCCTGAAGACTTTTTTAACAGCCCCCGAAGGCAAGCTTAGACCTAGTACTAGAGAGGCCCTTTGTCCTTGGGGTGCATTTATTGTGTCTTGATTATAATTTTTATTTATTTTTAAAATTATTTTACATCCTTGCTAGTGTGTTGACAATATATGATTATATATGATTTATATATACTTATATAATATATATATATATGTAATTTCCCCCCTCAGGTGTAGTCATCATAGCACTCCCACCACCGAAACACCCATAGTCCTCCTCCGTAGCACATTGTGCTCTGCTCCCTCCCCCTCCCTCTCTGAAAGCCACAAATCTATGGTCAGCTTTCAGAGATTGGTTCTTAAGTTTGTCTTTTTCTGACTCTTTGTGTGGTTTCTCTATATTCCACATGTAAGTGCTCCATCCTGTACTTATCTTTCCCTTCTGGCTTATTTAGCTTAGCATAATCCCTTCTGGTCCCATACATGTTGCTCCAAATGGCATGAGTTTACCTTTTTGATTGCTGAGTAGTATTCCACTATGTACATATACCACGTCTTGATGCACTCACCCGTTTGGGGACACTTAGGTTTCCAGAGTTTGGCTATTGTAAATAGTGCTGCCATCAACATGGGAGTGCAGCTTTACTTTTGAATTAGTGTTTTTGGATTTCAGGGGTAGGGGCGCATTATTTCATTTACCGCACTACTGTTCTGTGTCAGGTTCTGTTCCAGGCACTCGGACAAAATCCCTGCCCCCACTGAGTAGAAATTCTAGGGGGTACAGTTAATATTCAAACAAATAACCTCCCCATGTCAAGAAGTGATATGGCTTATGTAAAATTACAGCAGGAAAGGTTCGTAGAATAAAGTGTGGTGTGTCTTAGAAATGGTGGTCAGGGAAACAGAGACCAAGTGGAGTGAGTGAACAAACCAGGTAGAGGAGAGCCAGGGAACCAGCAGCGCTGGGTAATGGTGGGAGAAGGGGAGGGTGGTGGATAAAGCTGGAGAGGCAGGCAGGGGCCAGCTCACATGACACCCTGTAGCCAGAGAAACGGGGAGCACAGGCACAAGATGAGGAAGGTGACATGAGGGAGGTGGTGCCACATGGGTTAAATTCCAGTTCAGTCATTTCGTGGGGCAGACCTGGGGCAAGTTATTGAACTCTGTGCCTTAATTTCTGCATTCATAAAGTGGAAATTCCACTCATACCTAATCCCCAGGGTTGTTAAAAGATTAACAACTAATAAATTAGTGCCTGCTGTTCCACTCAACCCATTTCTTATTTTCCTACTATCTAGAAGGCCTGGCTTTGTTCCCCAAAGCGTCCCCAGGCAATCATCCATGGCTGATAATGCTTATTACAGTGCCTGGTACGTGGCAAGTTCTTGTCACAGTGTGTTGTTTTAAAGATTTAGTTTATTTATTTATGCATGCAAGAACTGGGTTGTAGGACAGAGATGGGGAGGTGAGAGGATTCCCTAGAGACAGAGTGGGGAGCAGAACAGGTGGATCTACTGAAATACACTGCTGAGGGGAACACTGGGTGAGACAGGAGAGGTCTGCTGCGCCATGTGGGTCGGCTTCCTGGTTGAACTCGTGCTGCAGTGGCTCGGGCAGCTTGATAGCACTGTGACTTACCCCTGTGCCACCAGGGAGGCCCTTGCCATTCGACTTTTTATTAAAAGCACTTCCTTTATATTCAGCCTTGTTCTGTCTTTGACATATTAACTCACTCAGTCCTCTCAACAACCTCTGAGGTGAAAACTATTATTTTCTCCATATTACAGAGGAGGAAACTGAGCCACAGCTCAGTTTAAATAACTTGCCTAAGGTCATGCAAACAGTACTTGGTGAAGATGAGATTTGAACCCAGTCCGGCAGCAGAGTTGCCATTCTCACCCCTTCTACTCTTCTGCCTCCTGTCAAAGCAGTGTCGGGGGCAGGCATGTTGGCTGCATGGAGAGTGGGGTCAGGGCAATCTCTTTGGGCAGGTAGAATTTGCACACAGACCTGAAGGAGGTGAGGGAGGCTGCCGCAAGTGTATCTGGAACATTCCATGCAGAGGACGGTGACTAGCACTATGTCCTGCCAGCTGTCCGAAGTAGAACACTCAGTCTCCTGACTTTCGTCGAGGTCCTTTCCCTTCTTCGGTGTGTAGTACATCACACCCATCGCAGTTCACACAGCCATCCCAGTGATGGCCATGGCCAAGCTGTGGTTATGAGCAACTCCACAGTCAGCCTCCTGTCGTGTCTTCCATGGTCACGTGGCGTGTTTTCCTGGGAGCCTCCATTAGCTCCATTAGCTAGACTCTGCTATATTACCCTCAAATCACTTCTACCCGTTGGACACCAGCAGTGTCTGCGAGTTCCAATTTCCCCACGGTGTCATCAACTCTTTCACTATCTAATTTCAAAGTTTTCGACAGTCTAATGGATGTGAAACTCCATCTCATTTTATTGTGTCTATTGAATCCGCCTTTCCCGATTACTAGGGAGTAAAACATCTCTCTGTATTTATTGACCATTTGTGTTTCCTCTTCCGTCATTGGCCTGCTTGTGACCTTGTTCCATTTTCTCTGCCGAGTTGTCATTTTCTCTCTCACTTGTAGTTACAGTTTATACACCAGTCATTTGTCAGTCATAGACATTGCAGCTGTCTTATTCCACACTATAGCCTCTTTTTGTTTTATTGATGTCTTTTGCCATTTAGAAAATTCCAGCTTCTATGCTGTCAAACGGTTCGATGCTTTCCTCTTTACAATTTATAGTTTTCAGCATCTTTGCTTTGTCATAATGATCTCCTCAATGTTTTCCTTCAATGTTTTTATGGTTTTTTTTTCAAATTTAGGTTAATCCCTCTAGAATTTATTTTGTGGAGAGTTTGACATAGAAATCTAAGTTTTTAATAGCTTTGCCATGTGATAACCAATTCTCCCACTCCACTTTGAGGCAGACCTTGCCACTTTTGTCTGAAATGCTGCTTCTGGCTTATTCAAGTTCCCGGATTTTCCCTTTTCTTCCATTGACTAATTTGTCTGTTTCTGTACCAAACCACATGGTTTTAATCAATATAGCCTTATCATAGGGGGCAAATCATATGCAACAATCTTTCTCCTTCTTCCCTTCCAATTTCTTCTTCAAATATTGCCGCTGCTGCTCTTAATCCCTTCCTTTCCAAGTGAAAAGCTCAATTGGGATTTTGATTGAAATGACATCTTCCCATTTATAAACACAGTCTCTATTTTTCTTGTTTTTTTTTTTTTGTCCTTCAATAAAGGTTTGTGTATCTTTTATTAGATTTGTTAGTTTTGTTGCTATGGGGGATGGGATCTTTTTTCCTATGGTGTTTTCTTAGTGATTTTTCCTGCTATAAACTGCACTGGTGGTTTTGCACAGTGATCCTGTTTTAAGCAACCTTGTTAAACCTTGAAAATTTGGTGAGTTTGCTGGTAGATTATCTCAGACTTATATGTAAACAATTACACTATCTGAGTATTACCAGACATTGTCTCTTTTTAAAAAAATTCTTCAACACATGTCCCCCATCCAGCCCCTTCTTTCCAGGCCACACAAAATCTTTCTGTTCCAGGCCTAGGCTTCCTATGTGGAGATTATGTGTGGTTCCTGTGAAAACTGAGGCAGCAATGGGGCTATCTTTTGAAAATGCATGCCTCATTCTCGGATAGGGCCAATTTGGGTACACATGAAGCTGTTTATGAAAGCATTTAACACTGCTTATTTTTAATTTGAGATAGAGTAAACATTCATTCATTCATTCATTCATTCAACTAGTGTTTATTGAGCGTGTACTCAGCCCTGCAGAGGATAGAGATGTAATGCAAAACAAAACTCTGCTCTTGCCCTCATGGCGCTTACAGTCTCTTCAGACTTGAAGGCAACCACCAGGGAGTTATACTGCAAGATGGTTGCAGTTGAATGTTAGATAATTTAAAAGCACAGGAGTTCCAAGGGAGGGAGCAAAAACTCCAGTGATGGAAGTCCTCGGGGCGGTGGCCTTTGAGACACTACCTGAAATGTAGGTAGAAGCCCCACAGGTCGGGCAAGAGCTGGGGCTTCTAGTGAGGGCAAGACAACAGGACAAATCATGAGGTGAGGACGTGCGGTGGGCGTGCGGCCTCTGGGGTGTGAACAGAGCAGGTGGGCTGCTGGCAGGGCCATGGGAGAGTTTCAGAGCAGCAGCTCTTGGTTAGCAAGAGTTGCCCAAAATGGCAAAGGGCCTTTCCCAATGAAGGGGAGCACCTGCCCTCAGAAGCCCACACAGAGGCCGGAGGACTCCTGCCTGGTTGCTGCTGTGCAGGTCCCAGTACTAGTGTAGTGACTGAGAGGACCTGTAAACCTGGGGTCTCCAGATTCCCAACCCAAAACCCATGGGAAGAAATACTTATTGTGTTGTGACTCGGAATGACATGAATCTAAAAGAAAATTTTCCTGATAGAATAAGCCCATCTTTTAAACTTTTCAAGGAACTTTTAAATTTTTAAATTTCCCCTCAACTCATCCTTTATATCCCCTTGATCTTTTCTCCCTCCCGGCTCCCTCTTACTCTCAGAAACCTCATTTCATTTATTAATGTTCACTAGTTTTTATAAGTGTTTGTTGAATTGTCCACTGTGTAAATGCTGATCATTTGTCTTTGTCATTCTGACTTGCTTAACTACACATAATCCCTTTGAATTCCTTCCATTTTGCTGCAAGTGGCACCATTTTGTCTTTCCTTGTGGCCAAATAGATGCCATTGTATTGATTGTGTTGGATAGACCATATCTTCTTGATTCAATCCTCAATCAGTGGGCATCTAGGTGACTTTCATGTCCTAGCTATTGAAATAGTGCTGTAATTAACACTGCAGAGACGGCCTCTCTGGCAGTGCAATGGGTTAAGTCTCAGCACTATGAAGCTATCTGTAGACACTGCAACACGAGTTCAATCCCCGGCCAGTGAGCTTCTCACATGGCACAGCAGACCTCTCCTGTCTTGCCCGCTGCTCCCCTCAGCAGTGTGCTTCAGTAGATCTACCTGTTCTGCTCTCCACGCTGTTTCTGGTGAACCTTCTCACGACACCACGCCTCTGGCCTATACTCCAGCTCTTGTGTAAATAAATAAATAAATAAATAAATCTTTAAAAAAACAAAACAAAACACTGCAGAGCATCTAGTTTTTTGTGCTGATGGTCCCATGTCCTTTGGATAGATGCCCATCTATCCTTTGGATAGATGTCCTTTGGATAGATTGCTGGGTGGTACAGTATTGCATATTTAGTTTTTTTTTAAGATTTATTTATTCATTTATTTATGCATAGAAGAACTGGGCCACCTGTACTGCTCCCTACTCTGTCTCCAGTGAATCCTCTCACACACACACCCATCTCCTCTGGACATTTTAGTTTTTTAAGGTAAATCCAGATGATTTTCCATAGTGACTGCACCAGTTCACATTCCCACCAACAATATAGTAGGCTTCCTCTTTCCCTGCATCCTCTCCAGCACTTGTTGGGGGTAGCACTTCCTCTAATAGGATGAATTTATTTTTTTTTCTTTTTTCTTTATTTTTTTCTCTTTTTTTTTATTGTTATTTATGTCTTTTACATTTTGTATTCCCCTTGGGCAGCCCACCACCAATTCACCCGTGATCCATCTCCATGGTCCCCTGTATTCTCCTCTCTTCCATTTTGTGCCCTTATCCTCCCCTCCCCCCTCCCCCACCGCTGATTGTCTCTCTCCCACCC